>JAYMTP010000456.1:0-33678 GCA_036897365.1 Geranium brycei | reverse complement strand
CTAGAGCTCACACACTTATTTATAGTGAAGGAAAAACTACCCAACGGTCTTCCAATTCAATGGTCATAATACTAATTGAATGAAAAAAACATAACCCCAAAAACATAAGTAATGGAAAATAAACCCCCTAAGTAGATGAGAAGTAATGGTGCACATTCAATTACACCAAGCAAAAAATAAATAAAAATTATTTAATTAAAATAAAATACTCCTTGTGGCCGGTTGAACGTCCGGTTCGGTTTTGGCATATATGGTGCAAATTCTTGTGACCGCTATGAAACCGTTGACGTCGTAAATTTTGTGAAGTAACAATGGCAAATCTTTGACGAAATATCTCGGAACTATGTCTCTAAGTTGGTACTTGGTTTGCCCACGTGTTGCTAGTCCAATAGAGTTTTGTTCTTGATCTCCAAGTTCCGTCAGTGGTCCAATGCTAGGGATGTCCTCATCATTCCCTCCCGGTTGAGAAGGATTTGCCCTCAAATCCAAATCTGCGTAAAAAGGGGTTAAGTCAGATACATTGAAAGTAGGACTTATATGGTACTCACCGGGAAGATCTAATTTGTAGGCATTGTCTCCTATTTTTTAGAGAACTTGAAACGGGCCATTCCCGCTAGGGAGTAACTTGGACCGTCATTCTTACGGAAACCTTTCTTTGCGCATATGAACCCATACCAAGTCTCCAGGTTCAAATGTGATTTTTCTCCGTCATTTGTTGCATGCTTCACGTAAGCTTGCGTCTTCTTCTCGATATACGTGCGAACTTCAGCATGTAAGTCACGAACATATTTTGTGCGTTTTTCTCCATCTAGATTCAAATGCTCTTAAATTGGTAATGAAATTAAATCCAAAGGAGTTACAGGATTAAATCCATAAACAACTTCAAATTGTGAGAATTTTGTAGACGAATGAATAGCACGATTATATGCAAACTCAACGTAAGGTAGACAATCTTTCCATTCTTTGATGTGTTTCTTGATGAGTGGTCGCAAAAGAGTGGAAAGTGTTCGATTGACTACTTCTGTTTGACCGTCGGTTTGAGGATGGAAAGTTGTAGAGAAAATGAGTTTTGTGCCTAGCTTACCCCACAAAGTGTTCCAAAAGTAGCTAAGGAACTTGGTGTCGCGGTCGGAAACGATGGTCTTGGGCATTCCATGCAATCTAAAAATTTCTTTGAAAAACACATTAGCAATATTGGAAGCATCATCATTTTTGTGACAAAGTATAAAATGTGCAATTTTAGAGAATCTATCAACAACAACAAATATCGAATCATGGCCATGTTTGGTGCGAGGGAGTCCTAAGACAAAATCCATTGAAATATCTATCCATGGTGCATATGGAATGGGTAATGGTGTGTCAAGACCATGTGGTTGGATTTTGGACTTAGCTTGTTTACAAATCACACATCGTTCACAAATTCTCTTTACATCTTTGATCAGTCTTGGTCAAAAAAATGTTCTTGAAGTGTTCCTAGTATTTTTACCTCTCCAAAATGTCCCATCAACTCACCTCCATGAGCTTCTCTCACAAGTAATTCCCGAAGTGAACTATGTGGTATACACAATTTAGTTCTTTTAAATAAAAAACTTTCATGTCTATAATAATCACCAAATGCCACATTTTCACAATTTTCAAAGATCGTACCAAAGTCGGGATCATTTTTATACAACTCTTTTATACCCTCAAATCCCGATAATCTTGCATCCAATGAAGAAAGGAGTACATACCTTCGAGAAAGGGCGTCAGCTACCACATTCTCATTACCTTTCTTCTATTTGATGACATAGGGAAACGTCTCAAGGAACTCGATCAATTGGGCGTGTCTTCGGTTGAGTTTGTGTTGTCCCTTGATGTACTTCAACGTCTCATGGTCGGTGTGAATGACAAATTCTCGTGAGATAAGATAATGTTGCCACGTCTCAAGTGTGTGAATCAAAGCGTATATCTCCTTATCGTACGTAGGATAATTTAACGAGGCTCCACTTAGCTTCTCGCTAAAGTATGCCAATGGACGACCTTCTTGCATGAGAACGGCTCCAATATCGACTCCAGAGGCGTCACACTCAATCTCAAAACTTTTGGTGAACTCAAGCAAGGCTAAAATGGGTGTTTTGTGAGACGGTCTTTGACGAACCGTTGGTAGAAACTAGCGAGTCTGTGAAAACTCTGAACATGGCCCACATTGGTTGGGGTTGGCCATTCTTGTATTGCTTTCAACCTCGCTTGGTCAACTGTAATTTCTTTGTTACTGACAACATAACCAAGAAAAACAAGCTCGTCGATGCAAAAAGTGCACTTAGTGAAGTTAGCATATAACTTTTCCGAACGTAAAGTTTCAAAAATAGTCCTTAAATGTAACAAGTGGTCATGCATGTTTTTACTATAAATGAGGATATCATCAAAGTAAACAACAACAAACTTCCCTATGAATGATTGTAAAATATTATGGTTCATTAGCCTCATAAACGTACTAGGTGCATTTGACAATCCAAAAGGCATAACTAACCATTAATATAAGTCATGTTTAGTTTTAAATGCCCCATTAATCTCCTTCTTTCATGCGAATTTGGTGATATCCACTTCTTAAATCAATTTTAGAAAAAATGCAAGAACCATGTAATTCATCTAATATGTCATCTAAGTGAGGAATTGGAAAATGATATTTTACCGTAATTTGGTTGATGGCTCGACAGTCAACGCACATTCTCCACGTCCCATCTTTCTTAGGAACAAGCAAAACCGGTACGGCGCAAGGACTTATGCTCTCACAGATGTATCCTTTACGTAAGAGTTCATCGACTTGTCGTTGGAGTTCCTTGGTCTCGTCGAGATTGGTACGATAGGCTGGACAGTTGGGAATTGAGGCTCCAGCGACAAAATCAATTTGGTGTTCGATCCCGCGAATTGGCCGCAATCCGGGTAGAACGTCCTCTGGAATCACGTCCTCAAACTTCTGCAAAACTGGTACAACACAAGGTGGTAAATCTGATAAAGAGTTAGAAGCCAACAATACCTTTTCCTTGAGGACAATAAGTAACATCGGATGTCCGGATTGATGCGCTCTTATCACCTCACCTTTTTTTGGCAAAGAAGTTTATTTGTGCTTTCTCTCTTAATTTTTTTCTCACGTGTTTGACTCTCATGTGTTTGGCACTCAAGTGTTTGCACTCTCACTCCCTCATATTTTATTTTTTGTCGGTACATTTGTGTTTGATCTTGGAGAACTTGTTTTGGAGATAGTGGTGACAAGGTGATGTCACGGTGGTTATGGCGGAAAGTGTACTTATTAGTGAAGCCATTGTGGGATACCTTTCGGTCGAATTGCCATGACCGACCAAGTAGTACATGTCCGGCCTCCATCGAAACTACGTCGCAAAGGACCTCGTCTTCGTACCTCCCAATTTTGAATGGAACGACACCTTGGTAAGCGACCTGTATACCTCCACTATCGTTGAGCCATTGAAGCTTGTAGGGTCGTGGGTGGTTGATCAATAATAGAGCAAGCTTATCGACCAAGGTAGTGCTTGCTACATTAGTACAACTACCACCGTCAATAATTACACTACAAACCTTGTCCTTTATGTAGCACCGTGTTTGAAAGATGGTATCTCATTGAGCCTTTTCGTCCTCCTTGGCGAGCACGCTTAAGGATCATCGAGTAAAAAGTGTAAGACCATCGGGAGTGTAATTCGGGTGTTCTTCATCGTCTTCTTCTTCCTCCTCCTCCAATTCTTCGTCGGTGACATAATCTCCATTTTCCGCCAATATCATGGTGCGCTTGTTTGGACATTGGCTAGTGATGTGTCCTCAGTCTTTGCACTTGAAACACCTTACATTGCTATTTCTTGAAGTGCTAGCACCGGTCTTATCCTGAGAAGCATGGGAAAGTGGTGTAATGGTCATTGGTGGAGCCGTTATTTTGGCGCAACCCATGCCCTTTTCTTCTCGTTGTGGGTAGGGTGTCTTCCAAGAAGTCTTTTCTTGAGTCTTCCAAGACGTCTTTTCAACTGCCTTGAATGATCGATTGCTTCCTCTTTTTAATTGCTTCTCAATTGTGTTGGCCATATGTACCATCTCTTCAAGCTCTACGTAGTGGTGGAGTTCTACTTCGTTGGCGAGGTTGACATTGAGCCCAACTAGGAATCGAGCCATATTTTGCTCCCGGTCTTCTTCGACTTTGGCGCGACTCATGAACATTTCCATCTCTTGGTAGTATTCCTCCACACTTCGAATAACTTGGTTGAGTCGTTGAAGTCTGGTATAAGTACCTCGATGATAATGGTTCTGCACAAACCTTCTCCTTATGATTGACTTCATTAGCTCCAATGTGTCGATGGCGGGTTCACGATTCTTTCTTCTGTTTAAGACCATCTGATCCCACCAAACCAATGCATAATCATAAAACTTAAGGGACACGAGTTTAACTTTGCTTACCTCCGAAAAACGGCGACCATCAAAAATCATATCGACTTTTCGCTCCCAATCTAGGTAGGCTTCAGGATCGTTCTTTCCATGGAAGGATGGAATATTTACCCGGACGTGGGATAGTTCTTCTTGGTTTGGGTTTCGATACCGGCCGAAGCTTCGATCGGACATCCGATCATCGTCTTGGTCGTCATTTCCATACGGAGATTGCCTTCGTCGATCCGCTCGGTGTTGGTAGTCATGCCGACGGAGTCGATATTCTCCTTGATCATCGGTCTCATACTCACCGATATTTTGGTGACCTCCATATCGTGGTTGAACTTGTGGCGGTGGAACTTGTGATGGTGGAACTTGTTGGGGTGCTTGAGGTCGTAAGACGGCTTACTCAAGGATGGTGAATCTTCTGTTCATATCTTAGATCATTCCTCGGAGCAATTCAAGAGTTTTGAGTTCTTCGTTGTTTTCTTCTTTTTGAGACATTTTCTTTCTACAAAAAAATAATGGTTAGATATAAAATCCTCACAAGAATATGTCGCTCGTGTTTGTCACTCGTATTGGCTTTTTTTGTTTCTCGTGTTTTCACTCTAACCTTTTTCCTCTCATTCTCTTAGTCTTGATATTTCTAGAACTAATGCAAGAAAATTTGCTTCATGAAAATTTACCAACGTTCGAGCAAACGATCAATATGTAGTGAACAATCAATCCTTCAACAACAATGGTAGTTTTCAAAAGGCAGATAAGTCTATTGAAGAACAAGCTTTTTGGATGACAGAATTATAGAGAGAGTGGTTAAATAATAATAATAATTCTAGAGATTTTTTTTCTTCTTCTTTTTTTTGAGTCGCAAACTGGGATTACAAATGAAGAACAAAAGTAAATAAAATAAAATTGAGAACTAAAATAAAATAAACCTTGATAGAGCCAAAGCTTTGATACCAATTTGATATGAACTAGTTGGAGTCCAAATCTTATGCGGATCGTCTATCGGAAAGGTTCGGATAGTGGCGAAGTTTTCGTGTGGGAACCCTTTGAATTTAGGATGGATTGAATGAAGCCACGATGGGTTGCGAAAATCTTGTCGATAATTCAGACCAACGCCACAAGAATTTCTGGCACAAATTCTTGATAAATTATAAAACTAAGAAAATCTCTCTAAACACACAATCACACAATGTTCTATATATTTTCAGTCTACCTCAAACTAGAGCTCATACGTTTATTTATAATGGAGGAAAAATTATCCAAAGGTCTTCAAATTCAATGGTCATAATATCAATTGAATGAAAAAAAAATCATAACCCCAATCAGTAATGAAAAATAAACCCCCCAAGTAAACGAGAACTAATGGTGCACATTCAGTTACACCAGGAGAAAAATAAATAAAAATTAGTTAATTAAAATAAAATACTCCCTGTGGTCGGTTGAACGTTCGGTTCGGTTTTGGCATGTATGGTGCAAAGTCTTGTGACTGCTATAGAACCGTTGACGTCGTAAATTTTGTGAAGTAACAAGGTAAAATCTTTGACGAAGTATCTCGGAACTATGTCTCTAACTTGGTACTTGGTTTGCCCACATGTTGGTAGTCCAATGCTAGGGATGTCCTCATCACTTCTGTATGATGTCGTATTGCTTGAAGAGCCCAACAACGGGAATAATTAGGGGTGCTCAAAATTAGCCGAAAACTAGGATACCGACGGGAACTGTAAAGAACCAAACCAGTCAAAACCAAAACTGGGAGAAACGATATGGTTTTAGTTATGATTTCTCAAAATCGAAGATAGTCGATCCGGTCTTTCATCTTGGATTTCAATAACCGCAGTTAACTGATACCGGTCGGTAATAGTCCAACCATTAATTGAATTTAAATTCGAACCCTTCATCTTCATACATCAATGACCATGATTGAGCCATATGGCTCACTCTCCTACACACAATACTATCTCTAATAACACACTTTCTCTCTCCAAATCTTTCTCTTCTCTTTTTTCCTCTCACTCACTGATTATTCTCTTGAATCTCTTCTCTCTAATGGACACTCTCTCTTTCTCTCCTCTCCTCCTCCTTCTCTCCCCCAATAAAAAATCGACTATATTAAGATTTTCGGCCATCACCACAATCCACTTGATTTGATGATTTTTTTGGGTCTAAATATGACCGATCCGGTCTTCGATTTGAGCCACCAATTCCAGTTAACCGTGTTTGAGCACCCTACAAATGATGGAGAAAAGAGATTTGTTAAATACGAATTGAATGGAAAAACCGAAGACAAAATGCAAAAGTGACGTCATAATTGATATATGCAAGATGCAAGAATGAACAATCGAATTTAAATTGGCGGATGAGTACATGCAAAAGTAATATGTCAAATCAAATAACAAGCACTTGTATTTACTTTTAACTTGAATTTTTAAGTAAGTCGAATTTTAATATGGGATATTGGGATAATTGTGTACGCTCAACCAAATATGTTTTACTCATAAGTGATTGAAGTTTTTTTATCCTGTCAGCTCAATTAAAATTTATATTTTCTCGTTGTTCATAAGAAAATTAGTGTCTTCGTCCCTTACCAGCTTATACGACGGGGATCGATTGGGAGAAGGCGAATTTTCAAAATCTCGAGAGATCATTAAGTTAGTATACTGATGTGCAAAAATATAGATTTTAGATGAGCTGACCAAAAAAAAAAGGGAAATTACATGTTATCGCGATAAACTATGTCCGGTGCAAGTCACATAACTCTTATTTACTACCATACAACCATATTGGAAATTGTATGATTACGTAGGGATAATTTCATCCAGCACCCTCTAGAATATGTTATATCTCACCTGGTACCTTCTAAAATTATTCTTCTCACAAGCACCCTCCTACTTTGGCAATTATCTCACTTGGGTATTTTCCGTTTGCTTCCATCCAACTCTGTCAACAATTAAAGTTAAATAGACTATAATGCCCCTAAATGTGTTTAAAATTTTCAAATCATGCCCTTTTGGCCATCTCTCATGATCCTCTCTTCTCTCTCCTCCTCCATATGAACTGAAAAGAACTAATTATCAAAATCAATCTATTCCATAGAGTTGGATGGAAGCAAACGAAAAATACCCAGGTGAAATAATTGCCAAAATAATGGATGTTTGTGAGAAAAATAATTTTAGGGAATGTCAAGTGAGATTTGACATATTTTAGAGAGTGCTGGGTGAAATTATCCCTTTCATTTATACTTGTTTTTATCCACCAAATAAAGATAGTTGGCTAATAATGTTTACAATAAACATAATTCATAGACTTCTTGCGAAAATCAAACAGTACATGAGATTTTTTACAATTATCCCTCATTTTCATTCCTTGAGTTCACAAAATTCATCAACCATTGAAAATTTAAGTGGTCAACATTAATTCATCTACATCTTAAATTTAAACAAAAAAAAATACTTTCTAACAAAACAAGGCATTTCCAAAACTTCTATCATATCACCGAAGAGAATCAAGAGTCCCGCAGAGAGACAGCAAGAACCAGTAGTTCAACTTAGAATTGTATACAAACTTAGAAGAAAATTCTGAGCTAATCAACTTTGAAAACCTTAACTTAGTCCCTAAACAACTTGTCAATTACTTAATTTACTTCTTCCGGTCACCAAAAACTCAAACAGAAGCAATGCTAACCCTTTGGCCTCCATTGCCCTTGACGACGGGATGATAACTAGTTATTTCGATCAAACACCTGAAAGAACTTGACAGTCAATCTGCAGATAATAAAGCTATTTGAGAGAACCAACCATTTGCAAAAGAGCAGAGCTTGATCTTCAGAAGTGGACGCCATTTCCGTTGCTGTGCGTGCCATTTGAGAATCCATTGGATGACTTTGGTGCACTTCCATTTTGGTAAGGTGTCGTCACTTGGTGTTCTCTGCTCGAGCGATTATTAGTTGTTACAGAGCTTTCATGTACGTAGTTTGGCAAGAACGTGTCTAACTGCCCAGATGCTGCAGCTATAAGTCCTGTAACACGACAGAAGTTACCTTGTTAAGGCAAGTGATTGTACACTTCCCTACATTGGATGTCCTATTCTGGGACCAGTGTTTTGAAAAATTGGCCTAGGTGAGATTTTTTTACAACACCGTCCCAATTTCATATAGTGAAGCGGGGTTTAATTTGGTGGAGCAGATTCAAAGCAGATTTAGACGATTTCTAAAAAGTTCCATTTTAAAAGAGTAGAAATATAAAATTAATTAAACCAAGACAATTTACACTACTTGATACTTTTCCTGGTACTTATATTATATTTTAAGGATCAATATTTATATTTTTATATCTTAAATACTTATTATTATTTGTAGTATAATTTATGTTTGGATTGTATATATACAATAACTTATTTAATATAAATATATAAAATTCAATTAATCCCCGGCAGTCATGTCTGCCAGAATAGAGTCTGACATCTTTTGAAACTTTGTTCGGAACGGAGAATTATTGGGAGAAAAGGAACACAAGAAAGCTTCATAATGAAAAAAGATATACCTAAGAAGAGTGCAGAAGGTTTTCCCGGCCTTGACTTGAACTCGGGATGGAACTGAGCACCAATAAAGTATGGATGACCAGGCAACTCAACAATCTGTGATTGTCAATCAGTAGAGCAATAAAAATGGTTATTCCCATATAGTTGTTATAATCCGTTCAGGGGCTCGTAAAGTATATCACAATTTGTTTTGCTTCTAACAGTAACTTACCTCCATGCGCCTGCCAGTTTCATCTCTGCCAACAAAAGCTAGACCAGCTTTTTCAAGTGACAGTATCATATCAGGATTAACCTGCACAACATAAGAAAAACAATCTAGCAGCAGCTCAATCCAAGGGGACAGAGTACAGATAACATTCTATTTACCTCATATCGGTGACGATGTCTCTCATCAACAAAGTCTGCATTCCCATATCTATACACATTCAAAAATCAGACATGCATGTAAGAACCCAGAAGATTTCATGTCAATCTGTTTATTAATCACATTGTACGAGTATGGAACTCATCAATCATCCATAGACTGCTATAAAATACAGAATTTCGTATAGCACAAAGTCCTTACAAGTGAGCAGATTTGCAGTTTTCAACATCGAAGTAAGTCCTCCTTGACCCCAGACGCATAGTACCACCCATATGAGTCTTTGAACCCTGCAAAATAATATCAAGTAACAATTATTACCCAATGACGCTCAGAATCGTAACAGGAAGGTTTGGTTCATATAAAAAATACGTACTTCTGGCATAAATATGACACATGGATTTGTTGTTTGTGGGTCAAACTCTGTGCTGTTTGCATCATGCAAGCCAAGGATAGACTGTGCAAACTCAATGACAGCAATTTGCATTCCCAGGCATATGCCGAGAAAAGGGATTTTATTTTCGCGCGCGTACCTCGCTGCAAGAATTTTACCTTGCACCCCTCTGTCCCCAAACCCACCTGGAACCAGAACGCCATCTGCACCCTGCAGTAAAAGACTATTTAGAGGATTCCAGAGAAAATAAGGTGTAAATAAAGGTAAAAATACTACTAATAGCATATTAACCAAAAACAGTGGCTTGATAGAATCGATGAGAGAAGGATCACCTTCAATAGATCCCAGGCAATTTTATGAACACCAGGAGCCTGCAAGAGCAACAAGTAGACACGTCATTTATTAATTGTTATAGTACAATGTAGTGTAGTATTAAAATTGAGATCAACATTAACCTCATTTGCAGTAGCGTCTTCAAGGTCACCAGCTGCAATCCATTCTACAACAAGTTTTCGGCGACAAGCAACTGAAGCATGTAAAAGAGCCTGCACCAAGCTAAAATTGTTATGACAATATCCTGTTTCTCTCTTTAGTTTTATGCAGTTTATCATACTTCCCACAACCCATGACAATACATTAGAGCATGCGCCTTTAGAACTTCCTATGTTATTGGTAGATTATATTCAGAACAGATGGCATTGCACTGTTTCATGCATATCTACTTAGGAGATAGGACTATTGAGCACAGTATACGGCACTTAATTTCAATTTAACAAATATATTCTAAAGTGTGATGAGCTAAACCAAAGCAGTTAAAGGGAACCATTGAAAGGATTTATTTGTACGATTTTCACATATAGCAACAAAACAGTCCTGTCCTAAGAAAACCCATCAGAAATGACTGCAACAATATATTTTTCTCATCAATGAGAACAAGAATATGTATCTTCGGGCATAAAGAAGAGATTATGAAATTCACCTTCAGTACAGAGAGGTATGCATCTGAAAGACCAGTGTATTTTCCCACCATAGCAATTTTAACCTGCAAAGTGCATAATGATTAACAACCAATTACTTAGAAATATGCATACAATCAATCAAAATGTATGCAAGAAAGATGCTTAGCACCCACAGGAACATGCAGCATGTCACAAATTTTGGTCCTAGCAGTCCACTCCTCTAAATTCGGTTGTGTAGCTTTCCTGCACATCGGGAAAATATTAAGCAAATGAGAGATCGTAAATAGAAAATAAAATGCCCAAGAAAAAAAAGCAAATAAAAGCAAGTTTTGTAAGCAAACCCTAGAAGATTGAGCCCTTTCAAGATTGCTTCATGTGCCTTCTGATCCTGATAATAATGGAAAATAAAATGTTTGGAAACTCCGTGTTGCACAGCCAGACATATCCAGCAAATAGAATTACTAAACTACTTACTCTAAGAAGCAAGGGAATGTGCCAGATGTTAGGACAATCATATAGAGTGACAATATTTTCTTCCTGGAAATAAATCGTCTAGATTAGCAATAGTGAGAAGTAGTTAGAGAGATTTAAAAGAGCATTATGATCAATTATTTCTATTACCGGCACGTGACAAAACTGAGAAAGTTTTCCCTTTACATTTTCTTCAAGTGCCTGTTCAACACAAATAATTTTAGAACTTAAGACCACCAGAGGTAGGTAGTAGATAAATATGACTGAGTAAAGAAAAGGGGAGGAGGGGACCTTTGTACTACGACAAGCCAGAATATTTGGTGTCAATCCCATACCTCTAAGTGACCGAACACTGTGCTGTGTAGGTTTTGTTTTCTAGGAGTAGCATATTGGAACAAAACACTATTAAATTAAATGAGCGCTGTAAGCAAATATGATATACAGTTTGAGTTCAGTCAGCATCATGTGATAAAAAAATAAATCCAGTATGAAAATAAATTAATCTTGAATGGAAGATTAGATTTGTCTAGTTTTACCTGTTCACCAACAACATTAAGAACAGGCACAAGGCTGACATGAATCAAGCAAAAATTTCCTGAGCCTGAACCGGAAAAGACGAGTCAGAGAAACCATTTCGCATCAGAGCAGATTTAACTAGAAGAATCTGCCAAACTCAGGCTCCGCTTATTCACAATCTTACCTACACGATATGAGAATTGACCGAGGGCCTCAATAAATGGCATTGACTCAATGTCCCCTGCATGATAAAAGCTAGTATTAAGATAAATAAAAACTAGAATGAAACTCGTAATATCTCATGAACCATATATAATCTTTGGATACCTATAGTTCCACCTAACTCGATGACACAGACATCAGCGGGGCCTTCTTTTCCGTCAACTGATACATTTGCCACACGCTCTATCCACTCTTGGATGGCATCTGTAATGTGTGGAACAACCTACAAAGAGAAAATAAAGATTGAAATTTAAGTCATCGTGCACAAACTGGATATATTTAAACAAAGACATCCCCAACCCACACACATAACATATAAAGACAGACCTGGACAGTTTTTCCAAGATAATCGCCCTTTCTCTCCTTATCAATAACTGACTGTCAAATATAAAAAAAAAGAGTTAATGACAGAAGCAGACAAGAAACTCACTATCACCATTCAGATGATATGAACTCAGTCAATCTACAACAGGCAAAAAGGTTTTTCAAAAGGCAAGGAAGTGTCCACTATATTTAATTACCTGGTAAACTTTCCCAGTAGTAATATTATTGTCGCGGGTTAACTTGATATCTAAGAACCGCTCATAGTTTCCGAGGTCCAGGTCCACCTTCAGAATGAAAGTAGAAAAGGAAGTCATATTTTGTTTGAGAACTGGATATATATTAACAGAGATTCAGATTGAGATTACAAGGAACAGAGGAAGATACAACAAAATAACTACATCATTGAAGTGATTAATAAAGTTCGTAGCAAGGAGGTGTGTGGATGATCCTTTTAAGGATCAAACCGAAACTATGGAAACAGATGGGAACTTGGTTTACCTCGCCACCATCATCTAAGACAAACACCTCACCATGCTCAAAGGGAGACATGGTCCCTGCATCCGTGTTCAAGTAAGGATCTGCACACATGATAAACAAAACAAAATAAAATATCTGATGCAAACATATCAACTTAACATCACAAACATAAAACTTCCAAACCAAACTAAACCATTGGAAGTTGATAATTGGATGAATACCGATTTTGATAGAAGTAATACGAAGACCGCATGCTTTCAGGAGAACTCCAATGCTGCTAGCAGTGACCCCTTTGCCAAGGCCGCTGACCACACCGCCAGTCACCAATATATACTTCATTTTTCACACTATTTTCCAATACCACTCAGCTGCCAAATAACAAACCATCCCAATCAAGATAATAGCAAGCTTGAGCTTACAAAGTGACAAGCAACCAAAACAACAAATAAATTCAAATCTCCACACCAATCAGCTCTCAAACAACAAATTATTCAAATCAATATAATAGTAACCTTACAATAAATTCGAATTGAAATTCCAGCTGATAAATATCATATTATCCAAAACCAAGACACAACAAATTTATAGAGTGAGAGCAACTTTGTTGGGAATGATAGTAACAACAAGGAATGGGAAAAAATGACAAAATGAAAATCACGAGTCACATAAAAATGCAAATTAGGTGAACGGAGAGACTAATGAAAAACCTTGTTGGAAAATAAAAATCCACAATGACGGTGCTTACAATGCCTCCCCTCCGATTCTCTTCCTTTCTTTTCGAGATAATGACGACGAAGAAGAAGAGAAAAGGAAACGGAACGGAGCTCGGAGATGAGCTGAGAGGCCGAAACGGAACGGGAAGGTAGTGAACCTCTGCTTCGCTCTCTCCTTCGTTTATCAGTCAGTTGCTGCGGGGTGGCTTTTTATTTGACTGCTGTGCTTGCTTCCTCAACCCAAACCTTTTTTCCATTTTTATTTTTTTTTGCTAGGGTTTTCTTAATATATTGCTATTTTGTATTTCATTTCTAATATGAGATGGACCTGTTAGGAGTGGGCACTTTAGAATCGGGACGGGTCCCCAAACGTACTTTAAGAAACGTGGATAATGAATTGGTTTTGGTTAATTAGTTCGCATAATATGTTATATGATATTTATCTTTTATTTTGCAAACTCTATAACTAGATTGAGTTGTAGTAGTTTAATCTTAACATTTGGTTTTTGTTTATTATTTTTTATAATTGTGAATTTAATACTTTTGTCTATTAATCGAGCTAAACATCGTCTAATTCGTCCTATAAATCGAGCATTAATTCAAGATTAAGAATTAATTGATTCCGATAGAGTAGAATCGGAGAGCTGAACTGGAGCCAGAATCTTAATTGTTCCTAACATGATATTTCTTTATTTTATTCTTATAAATTACTTTGTTCGATTTAGTTTGGTTTTGAAACCGTGCATACCCCTATAAGCTATCACTAATTTTTGTCACTTATTAAAAAATAAAAAAACATGTTAATTAGATTATCACTAAAAATAAGAACTTTTATAAAATAATTTAATCATTTACTTGATAAATAAAAATTATCACGTAAGTAAAAAGTATGGCTTAAAATATAATTATTAATAACACCAGTGGGTGGCACCGCGCGATGCGCGGTACTTCCCATAAGGTTGTAAAAAAAATACTTGTATATTAGTTGCAAAAACGCATCAATAATTTTTACAACAAAATATTGTCGTCTGTAATTGTTGTAGTTTTAAACGTGCATGTATAACCAATAAACTTGAAAACACACGTGAACATAAATACTATTTTCACCGCAGGTGCAAACGACTTGCAAACGAAATATAGTTGATAAATAACAAAAAATGAAAAATGAAAAAGATTTCTTCCTTTCATTTCAGTTATCCTTGTTCATCTGCCCTCTAATTTTTTTTTCTACTTTCTTTGTCAATTATCGGTGTTCTTCCTTTTCCTTGTGCTTTTCTTATCAGATCTCTTTGAATTGGACTCCACAGTAACCTTTTTGAAATCAAAAAAACTGAGATGAGGATACCGAAAACATATATATTCAATGGATATGTGAAAATCTGACCTAATTTCTTTTAAAATGAACGTTGTAAAAAAATCACTTACTGAACCCTTGTGTCTAGAAGCAGACATTAATTTGTCTGCAATTTTATCGTGCTCCTCTAGCACATACTCAATCTGAAAATTAAATATTATGAATTTCCAAACGTACATGGTATATGATAAATTTTTGTTGGAACAACACTTACTACACACTCGAGTTTTAGTTTGGTCTCTGTATGCTCTTGTTTTAGCCTATTGTTTTCCTCCACCAATTCTTCCCTCCTCTCTAATTCTTTGTTCTGTAAAAATAGTTTGTAATATATTTTAATGTGTAATTTGGAGTGTTTATGAAAAATATTTTTGTTGAAATGAGTGTACCTACTGCCTACCTCAAATCTATTTCCAGATCGTCGTAGTTTATTGTTAGGTCACGATTCTCCAAGAGATATTATTGTTCAGATTTTATTGCATCATTAAGCTGGTTCTCTGTTTCTTGAAGTCTCGCACTCAAATTGACAACTTCGTTCCCCAGTCCCTGAATCCTCACACAAATTTTATCTGTCATTAAATTTGATAAAGCAGTACAAATGCAAATACATTATTATTTTAGAAGACAAACATACCACAACTTCTAGTTTTTTTGTCTTGTTCACTGTACTTGTCTCTAATTGTTGATTCAAATCAACCAACCTATCTCTGGTTTTTAGTTCTTCCATCTACAAATAGAAGTAATACTATAACAACAACAAAAAATCTTTACCTAGCTTTCAAACATATGATTTAAAAAATTCTAACTCGCAACATGTGCTAAGTTTTCATGTGTTGTATTTAGTTTACTTGTCAACATTATGACCTCTTTTTCCATTTCCTCATGTCCAACAAGATCCTTCAACTACACCAATATAATATACACCTTCAGTAACTGTTTTATTGGAAACATCTTATAATAAAACATACGGCTTTGTCGAGATTGTCTTCTGTTTTGCAAAAATTTCTAGTCAGTTCAATGTTTTCAAACCTTAGTTGGCGTATCTGTTTACAACAACTAATTAGTTGAAACATCCTACAATTTTCATTTACCACAATAAATCACTCACAAACCTTTTCTTGTAAATCCATATACATTTGCTGGTATCTATTTTTGCTGCAACAAACACCTCTGCCAAATAATTCCCCCAAACTTGCAGTTTTCTGAACAAATGCAACAATGAAGTTAACATATAAATTTGCAATAAAAACTCATAAATTTGTTTATATTGTTACAAAATAGACTATCAATTTGTGGAATTAATCAAATGATTTTGTAGAAATTTAGAAAAGAATAAATCAAATCTCCTTTTGTTAGAACATGTACATTTCAAACGTATAATTTATGTTATAACAACAATCAATTTGCCAAATGTATATGTAAAAATATTTGAACATATTAAACAACTTACATGTTTAATAATTACCAGCTATTTAGGTTAACAGTTGTTTCATTAATTATTTTAAAATTGCAAACAAATCTATTTTGTAACAAACAAACTTACTTTTTTATGGGAAGTGTCGAAAAATGTCCTGGCGACGTCTTGTGTTTCACTTATTTCATTCTCTATTGTTTCCCCCTGTATTGGTACACAAAAACATTAAATTGTATTTTGCATGTTTTTAGACATTAGTTGGCGTATATGTTTATAACAACTAATTAGTCGAAACATCCTCCAATTTACATTTACCACAATAAATCACTCACAAACCTTTTCTTGTGAATCCATATAGACTACCAGTTTATCAATCAAATGATCTTGTAGAAATTTAGAAAAGAATAAACCAAATCTTCTTTTGTAGAACATGTACATTTCAAACATTCATGCATATACATGAATTTACAATTTTTGTCATAACAACAATCAATTTGCCATATGTATATGTAAATATTTGAATGTATTAAACAATTTGCATGTTTAATAATTATTAGCTATTTAGCTTAACATTTGTTTCATTAATTATTTTAAAATTACAAACAGATCTACTTTGTAACAAGAAACTTATTTTTTTATGGGAATTGTCGAATAATGTCTTGGCGACGTCTTGTGTTTCATTTATTTCATTCTCTATTGTTTACCCCTGTATTGGTACACAAAAACATTAAATTGTATTTTTCTTACAACACTATTGTTGAATAAAAAATCATTTTATAGTAATATTATTTTGAATGAAGCGAAAAAACACATGTACTTTGGAATAAACAATATAATTTCATTTGCCTTTAAAAAACGCACAATTGCACGATACTGTTCCATTGGTGTTTTGGAAGTTGTCTGGGTGCTATTTATCTCATTTAGTGTTGTAAGCCCCTGCACAATTCAAGCAAGAGTATATAAAAATTTTAGTTTCTTAAATTTTACAGTACCAAACTACACTTAATACTTTAGACCTAACTTGAAGAACTAACTCAAATACATATTGTTTGTTCACATATTGTTTAATATAATATTAGTGTTTGTTTTATGAATTCAAACAATATAAATACAAACGTTGAAAAGTATGACTAAACAAATGATGTGAAGTGTTGTACAATGTAAAAGATATGTTAAGATATTTTATATAACATTAAACAAAAAAAATATATGGCTTTAGCACTAAACCCTATTAATTTTATAGTTTTATTTTTGCATACTCTTTTGTTTAGAATATTCAGTATAATTGTTGGGGAAACTATGCATATTACAACCCCATCTGAAAAAAGAAATTTATTCTCAATGCAATTACACCAAATAACTTATTTTTATACCTCTTTATAAATTGAAGAGTTATTAGTACGAAACACCAACAACACTATAAACCACACATATTTCCACTAATTGCTAAAGTTAATTAATACATGTAAAATCTTGCATATTTGTTAAGGCTAATCAATTATACACTTCACAAAACATACCTTTTTTTCCTGTCAAAACAAGATGAACCACTTCTCGAATAACAGAGTTATGAATCTCAAAATATTGAATACGATCTTTGGGAAATCACTTCAAAAAGGTCATTCATTCCAACCATGAAGAATGAAAAGGGATAAGAAAAATCAATCAAATATTGCGACAAAGAAGACAAGAGGATAATGTCTCAAAACAAGAAAGCTCTAGCTATTCTCTTATGTTTATTAAATCAAAATGAGCATTCAAGAGTTGTTGGTCCAAAAACGGCTTATGAAGTTTGAAAGAAATTTCAATTCACTCGTTATGGAACTTCTCAAATCGAAAAAAAAATAAACATGTTACTTGAAAAATATGAATCTTTCAAAATGCAATCCGGAGAAAGCATTCACTCAATGAGGGAAATTTTTGAAGCTGGGGTACTAATTTTAAAAAGTGAAATTGTTGGGTGTAGCCACATGTCATTATCCCTAAACAAAACCATATATCTATGAATTTAACTGAGTAATGTGTATGTGGAATAATGAGATTAATTTATTTGATAATATATGATTGTATATTAATAATTTAATAATTGGACAAAATAGATTTTTATGGAGCTACTATAATCAACGTTCTCTTGCAAGTGTCATTTAGAGCTATATGTATTATTTTGTACCTTTTTTTGAATTGATTTTTTTTTCAATCTCAACTTACTTGAAATATGTTTTGAAAAACCCTCTTGATTTTAGCGTTGAAAAACCCAAAAGGTTGTAAAAAAAACATATGCTATTTTAATACGTTTGACTTTTTCTTGGAATCAATTATTAAGGAATCTTAAAAATTAAAATTTGCGTGTGTTGCAAAAAGTAAATGAGGAGGGTATGAACATATTTTGTTATAGAACGTACTATTTTAATTTCAATCAGTTTCAAGCGAGCGAATAATGATTTTAGATATGAAGAGGGTGGAGAGTCATACGACATTGTGTTGTTTGGTAATATGAGTCTAGTAGGCCATGATCATTAGGGTTTGTTTGGGTTTTATAGAAAGCTACTATAAATAGTTTGAATGTGGGCTTTATAAAAACACATATACATTAATTGGCGATCAAAACTATTACTGGTCTTGGATAAATGTAACATTCTAATTATATTTTGTCGTGTATGAATGTAAAATATTTCAATTTATTGTTCACTGCAAACAATCATCGAAAGAAAACTTACCACTTATTTTGTCACGTGAAAATATAATTGCATTTATTGTCGTTTGGAGGTAAATTTTGTTTTGTTTTATTTCAATAAGAACATTTCTTATTTGCATTAAATAGTTGTAAAGTTAATAGTTTGTATTACTTATCAATATAGAATGATTAAATGATTTTGATTTCAATTTTAGGTTAACTCAAAGACCATAAATGGTTGTTTGACTGTTAAATAAACACTAGTAATTTAATTTTTGAATGTCATTAAAATAAGTTATCATGGATTGCACCGTGCGGTGCCCTCACTTGTTTATATTAATATGTCTTCTAAAAATTAACCTCTCTTTGATATAGACTGTCAACAATTTATAATGTGAAATCGGTTACAAATTGAAAATGTGTCAAGGTTAAAGAAATGGAAAGGTGCAAATCGGTAGTTACAACATGCTATCAGGTTCGTTCACTTTAAGTCATGATTACAAAGAAAACCAAAACAACTTGAAGAATAAATACCGATCGAATAAATAAAGAGTACAAATCAAAAACATACTGAATAATTTGAAATACAAGTGATGAACTATGCTTAAACGGAAGTGGATGCCGTAAATTAGCCGTAAAAGCACTGAAAAACGGCGTGAAATAGTAAAAACTAGAAATCGAAGAGAACAATTTGTGAAATCGCTGAAACTACAAATCGAAGAAAGAAAGTCTAGAAATCAAACACATAATCATAAAATAGAACTATACATGATGAATCAACTGCATTATATGAGTCGAAAAACGCTGTGAAATTATCGCCGACCCCGAGCTAACTGTTAGGTTTTCGGACAAATTGAATACGCCTAAATATTTAACTAATTTAGGCGCAATTTTTGTTTGTTTAATTAACGTCGCACAAATTAAATGTGCGCATAATAATAATTACCCTGTGTTTTGTTTGTTGTTTGTCCCACGCAAGGCAATAACCTGAACAACGAGTTGGAGCTACTTATTATTATTATAAGTATAACTCACTCCAAATTGAGCTAACCAGTTCAAAGCTATCCATTGATTTACGATGACAATGGCTCTATTGTAATTTTCCAGGCATTTCTAGGGTTTCTTCTGAACCCAATCCAATCGCCATGTACTTCAACCAGACCGACGCTCTCAGGTCCTCTGAGAACATCGCCGCGGCCTCGCATCTCATGTGGCCCTCCGCCGATGCTACGGCGGTCGATCCGCTCTTCGCCGCCGGAATCAAGCGCTCCTCCGACGGTATGGTCTCCATTCCATGTTTTTCCTTTTCCTTTTTGATTGATTATTATCAGTTGTGGTGTTGAATTTTGATTTTCTGCTACACTGTGGAGACTTTTGTGTCCAAAATGATTAGTGACTGATCTGTCTGACAAGGTAGGTTACAGTTAGTTGAAATTTACTTTGATTGTAATGAATTGGCATTAATATGTTATTTCTTGACAAATTTTGTGTGTGAGGACACTGCCCAACAAGATAGAACACGACTAGTTTAAATTCACTTTGATGGTATAACTTCTTTGTTATTTGGGCGTGATTGTGGTGCTTGATGAGTTTTATCATCATGGTATACCTTCTTTGTATTTGGCCCTCAAAAAGGTCTATCTCGTCGCAACACAAATGTTGTTATCTTTGTCACATTGGGGTCACTGACTTGAGTTTGAAAGAAAAGAAGAGCCTTTTTCCATAGATATGTTACTGAACTGCTACAGCTGAGATATCCACTCCATAATCTAAGTGCAACGAGATGAAACGGCGCAAGTTACTTAAATGAGGTTTTTTTGTAATCTTTTAAGATAGTTTATTTTTTATTATTTTTAGTCAGCTTTAAAGGTAGTTTATTGGTTGCATCGCCCAGCACATATATCGGGCAAAGCTGACTGCAGAAATTGCAATAATATTTTTAAGCCAGCTCTCAGATGCCCTTCAGAGCTTAATTGTTTGGATGATATCCTCCCTTCTATTTATTATATAACATCCAATGGGTAGTCTACAGCAATAAAGGTGTTTTAGGAATTGGCTCAATGTGATAAATAATTACACTGGCACCCTGAAGTGGTCTTCAAAAGATTAAACTTGTGCTTGGACCTATGCTTCCTCCAGCTGTATCGGTTGGTTGATCTAGTTATTTTTGGGGTATCCCATAATTTCTAATGTGGAAAATCTCAAATAATGTGTGTTTTGCCTCCAATCTATTTTCATATTAATTAGATATGTACAATTGGTTCCCTTTTAAAAAAAAACACAGCTACTATTATATGTATCCATATCTAGAAAATGTATTTATCTTTTGAAGTTATACTTATATTATATGATAACATATACTTTTCTTCTATATACTTGTCTACCATGTATTATAGCGCTCTACTATCAGACTCTTTACGGTGCCCATAATACATTGGGGCAAAGTGAAGCTTGGTATCCTACCACTTCTTTAGTCAAGCGCCCTCGGTTGGAGAGTGTGATGCATTTGCCTATATATCCACAAAGACCAGGAGAGAAGGATTGTGCCCACTATATGCTTACAAGAACATGTAAGTTTGGAGATAGCTGCAAGTTTGACCATCCTATTTGGGTACCCGAGGGTGGAATCCCAGATTGGAAAGAGGTGACCTTTTATTGCGGCTTTACGTCTATAATTATCATATATTATTAAAGTATATATAAGCATTATTATGTTATACATTAGTTGCCAGAATATACTGTCTTTAATCCTGACCAACAGTGTTGTATATGCTACCATTAACTCACAGTGTTACTTGAATGCTTGGTTAAATATTTTTGCCTTGCTGGTTTGATCTCAGTTTTCCAATGGTCATCAAACAATTATCACTTAGTGCATTGATTCCAAATCCATGTCTCTGGTAATTATGTTCCTTGTATTTGAATATGTGTGCGTACATGTAATTTCCAAAAGTACTTTTCGTTTCATGCTTGTTACAGATCAGGACTCATACCCCATCATGTTATTTTTATAATATTTACATATCAATAACGACTTCTACATCATTTAGGTTCCACCTATTACGGTGACTGAATCCCTTCCTGAAAGGCCAGGACAGCCAGATTGTCCAGTAAGCAGTGTTTTAAATTGCTCTTTGAAGTATTTTCTGAAGCACACTTGAATATATAATTACTCCTTACTTAATGAGACACATTCTTATGGCAGTACTTCATGAAAACCCAAAGATGCAAGTTTGCGCTGAGATGCAAGTTTAATCATCCAAAGGAGAAGTTGCCTTCTTTGGTAGGCACTTTTTGCATGAGGCTTCTAAATTTGTTATCTGCAATACCCGTGGTTTCAAAAATGTGATGCTTGACTTTGTTTCAGGAAACTGCGGATGTTTCTGCTTTGCCTGAGAGGCCTGCTGAACCTCCATGTGCAGTAAGATACTTATCTTCTTTTTTGGGTGTGTGTGTATGGTGGCAGGGTTTTCACAATATATATGCATTTGTATTGATTTTTGGTTTGTCATGGACATCCCTACATTTCTCAACAGTTCTACATGAAGACTGGGACATGCAAGTTTGGTGTTACGTGCAAATTCCATCACCCAAAAGATATCAAAATACCATTGGCGACAGAAGAGAGCAGTAACAGTGGATCAACAATCATGATTGAAGGAATAGCTGAAGATGCAAAGCCAGCTGTATCATACACTGCAGCGTTAATACATAATTCCAAAGGACTTCCTATAAGACCAGTAATTTCTTACAAAGCAATTAATGCATTATTGAGTAACAGTATTAACACAGTATCATACCTGATACACATTCCATGTCACTGTATCAGCTAACTCAACCTTGGTTTTTGATTTCTCATGAGGTTTGGCTATTGTTTTCAAATTGACACAAACAATCTTTTTCAATGCTTACACATGTTTTTCCTTTTTTTTTCTGAAGTTTATGGATATAAGTGGATTAATTTAATGTCAACTTCTTATGCTGAGAAAGTATTTTGGATCGAACTCTAGAAGCCAACCCTTCCATATCTCTCTTTGCTTTGCTAGTTATGTATTTCAAAAATACTAGACTTAGACTCCAGTCCGCACCTTGGCATTTTTGTTTATTTTGTATGTCTCCCATTGATCGCATATCCTACTAACATTGACAGGTTGAGAATATTATTATGAAGCAAAGTTGTGAAAGGATTTTCTTGTTGCTGCTTAGGTTTTCTTTCTTCGGCTACTGAAGATTGCCTTGAATATGTTATTTGGAACTTTTTTGTTGTCTATTTCATAGTTTTGTAAACCCATCATTCTGTTCACCATGTATCTTTTCGCTTGCGACAGGGTGAAATGGACTGTCCATTCTACTTGAAAACTGGGAGGTGATTGTTAACTACTTACACCTAATAATTTATTAAAAAGGACAACCTCTCTTTTGGAGATTCTTAGATGCTTTCATCTTTTGTGAAGCAGTTGCAAGTATGGTGCGACTTGCCGCTACAATCACCCTGAGAGGATTGGTATGAGCATGGCTTGGTGCCTTTTAGTTTTAGTAGGATATTTCAAGTTCTGCCTCTTTTATTCCTCTTCTGCAGCTAAAATTTTACTTGCTGCTGCAACAGGTAATCCCATTATAGCTTCTCCAGCTACTCTGAACCTTGGATTTGTGACTCCAGCTGCTTCTGTTTATCAAACAATTGAACAGCGATTGACTCAACCTATGGTAAACCGATTTTTTTTATTTGCTTCTGAAGAGGTTGTAATTAACTGATGGAACTATGTCAAATAGACGCTCTCTCATTGCCCGAATATACACCATTGTTGCAGTTGAATTAATGTTAACTTTAGTTCTTACCTCTTATAAGAAAATAAGCATTAAATGGTGTTGGAGAAAAGGGGGTTGAAACTTGGGTGTACCTATAGCACAATCAGTGCCATACGTGTGGGGATTGGAACTAGTGACCTCATGAAGTCCCTACCACTTCTTCCACAACTCTTTGTTGAAGATGGCAAATTTTGAATAGAAATTATAGGAGCTTTATTTGCTTTCTTCTTTTATTTTCCTCACATGGGATGTATCATTTCTTCACCTTTTGTATGTTCCTCCCTTAGTATATGTAGTCTTTGGGTTGCATAATCTGTCATTTGCTTACCCTCATAGATTCAATTCATATGGAAAGGGTGGTAGGATTTGAATCCTCAAGGAGGCAGAGATGAATTTTCATGCTATTAAGTTTCATTGCTTAATTTCCCTTGACATTGTTGGTTCCGAAGTTCAAAATGGTTTATATGCTTGTATTTGCTTCAAGGCTAATATGCATCTCTCTTTTTTTTTTCTTTCTGTGGCAGCTGGGAGTAGGAACGACTATCTATCCGCAGCGACCTGGGCAGGCTGAGTGTGATGTGCGTTTCTACTTACCTTCTATTCCTGAGTAAATTTTATAGTATGTTTTGAGTAAAATTGAATCTTTAGCGTGAAAGAAAGGAGAATGAAACAAAGAAAGAGGGGGGAAAGTAAGAATTGTTTTTTTACCATTCACAGTTTATATGATATGAAATCCTCCGTTCCGATCTTGTATGGGCGTGGGTGGGTTAACTATAATAATTGCATTTCATTTTTACGTTCTCAGACTTCCATATGAATTTGAACCTTGATTGTATACACATACTCTAAATGGCTGTTCTTGTTTCAGTACTATATGAAGACTGGGGAGTGCAAATATGGGGAAGCATGCAAGTATGATCACCCTATTGATCGATCAACACCAACCTTCAAGCAAGCTTTGCTCCAAAATGTAAAGCTCACTCTTGCAGGACTACCTAGAAGAGAGGTATGATTTTGATCCAAAAGGTGGACTCAATCTCTATAACAAAAAAAACTCTCTAACACGGGCATTGGTCTACACCAGTATGAAACTAGCTTGTTTTACACTCACCAGCCATGAAAACGTCTTCCCTGAAATCAACCATTAGATATTAAAATGCAAAAGATCCAACCATTAGATATTGGTAGTACAATATCTACTTTTCCTACTTTTACCAAGTAAAATATAAATTTGTCGGTGTAGCAAGAAAATTAAGTTGTTCCAGAATATGAGATCTCTCATCAGAGTGACGAAGCTTGTAGCCGTGCAAGTAGTTGAACACAAGTACTTTATATTTTTTCTTGTGACTATTTATATCTTTTGTATCAAACTTGACAGGGTGTATCTATATGCCCGTATTATTTGAAGACTGGCACATGCAAGTACGGAGCAACCTGCAAATTTGACCATCCACCTCCGGCAGAGGTCATGACTATTGCAGCAACGCAAGGACCGGCTTCGTCTGTTGCAGGTGAAGGTGAAGCAGAAGGTGACTAGAAGGATCATCGATCATAATGTAATCATCTCGTGCACCTAGAATGAAGCCTCCTCAATGTCCGGGGCTGTTAAATTATCAGTCATTAGTGAAAATGTGTATTTTGCATTGAATTGAACATGGGAACTGAGATCACCTTTGATGAATCTATTTATGTATGTATAATGGAGTTTAGTTTTTTTTTGAGGGAATAGTGCAGTTTAGTTTTGAACCACTGCAACATCAGACTTTGACTTTTGTGCTTTCCATCTGATTTGATAGATTTTATAAAAGGAAAAATTGTAAAAAAGGGCCCAATTACATGACACTTTTGTAAAACGGATGTGTTCTCAACAGTAACAATGTGTTGTGTTGTTTGAATTTGTTTTGAAATGTGTATTTTTATATGAAATTATTTTTCTTAATAATATAAATGTTGTAAATGTTTTTATTTTAACTAAAATTTGTATGATCAAATTTTGTAATTATACTGGTTTTAAGTTAAAATTATCTTTTAAATTATGTTATAAAAATCTTAATCTTTATTTAAAGGGGTAATTTTGTTATTTTTATAAAAATACATACATTTTGCAAAAAATGCAAACGCATCACCTTTTAGTACTTACTATTAACAAACACAACATTTTTTTGTAGAAGTGTCATCTAACAGAGCATATTTTTACATTTCTCTTTATAAAATGAGAAAAACCCGAAATAATTTATGGATAATTTGTACAATAATAAATGGTTTACAAATACACGGTTCTCTAGGTTTCGATGTTCAAAATGAGTAGCCATATTAGGGCAAACTACAAGAAAATAGTTTGAGAAAAAAAATGGGTGTGTGCTATGCAGTATATAATATAAATCAACTCTTTGAATCACAAAATGCTAAAATGCCTGGATTTATATCCGAAATAAAACACTATCACAAAATCATATACACTGCCAAGCTCGCAAAGAAACCTAAAAATCTACCAGCAATGACTTCAACTTCAGTGCGACCTATTGATTCTTTCAGCGTGCTAACTCTTCCGGTTACTTCATCAATACTATCCGTTCCAAGATCTGATTCGAGCACATAAGGAGTATTGTTTGGCTCTGATGCAAAGGAAGTCGATTCCTCATCCGAGATGGAGTTGCTACTCCTCGAGGTCACGGAAGATAGTGTTTTTGGCAGCTCGTCCTTGACTTTGAAGGGCGTTGCAGTGGTTGGCATCTTGGGCATTATTACGCTGTTCAGTGTTTTTGCATGGATCCCGACTTTAATTAAGCTAAATGACTCTGAGGTGTGTCGGAAGTGTAAAACTGAGGATTTAAAGGGGGGAAAACTCAAAATGCTAATCAAATAGGAAAATGTTGAATAAAAGACATGCATCGACCATAAAGGAAAGGCTAGTATGCAGAACAAGACAAAATTTGAATCACCTCTAAAAAATCATTACAAACAAAAATATAGATCTTCCTCTTTTGTGTTAAAGGAAGCACTTGAGGAATCATGAAAGGATAATGTGCTTCTATGTGATATAATATTCCAGTTTGATCGCCCCAAGACTATTTTACATCTCAAAGAAAATGATACTACTACACTAGTGTATCTTCAAACTCGATTTACAAATAGCAAATAGGGATATGTAATATACAAATGTATACTCAAGTTGTCTGTATTTGTGTGAATATATAAACTAGTTAATAGTAACATAACAATGTCTTTACCTGAGCGTCCTACATGACAAGGCCAAAAATGGAATCCGAGAAACCCCTGCATAATGGAATTTACTACCCAAATCAATCAACGAATTCAGTTTTAAGAATACAAAATTAAAATTAAGGTCTTGCTATAATTGAACCCTCAACCGTAAACTTAAGCTTCTAATTGATTTGTACTCTAATATTTAGTAAAAAACATTAGCGGTTTGATAAATGCAATCACTAAGAAATCATTTGTAGCACATGGCTGACCAAAAAGGAAAATGGTAACCTTTCAAGGCCAATGGATGTTGCATGCAGCAGCCACAACAGCCTAAGAATCAAAAGAGAAACAATCAGAATCCGAATTGGTTAGTTATAACTGAAAATACAAAATAAAAATAAAAGAAAGAGCACTACTGACTGAGGAATGGGTTGAAGGGAAGCCTCTGGCTAAAAGGGAAGTCTTGAGATCGAAATCTTTGCCGTAAAAGAGAGTGGCGGCAAATGGCTTAACGAGCTGCTCAATAGCCGCCGAAGCAGCGGCGGCTATAAGAACCTTATTCTGGGCGATTTCGGCCAAATCCTCAACACCAACACCAACACTAACCCTATCTATTCGCTTTCTTTTACTTCCGATTTCCCAAAATGAGCAGTGCTGCGCTTGTAACAACATAATTTCAGTTTCTCTCAACCTCAACCTTGCGATGCTGCCTCAGACGATAAAGGTCTGTTTCGTAAAATTCGAGATGAAGCTCATTTAGTTTCGGCCCCGGCCCACACCTTTCCTTTCAAAATACTGCATAAGGTTGCAATCAACCTTCTTTTTTTTTCCGCAGAGTTGACATAAACTTACCTTTTCTGCAAATTGTGCAAATTTATCAAAATATAATGAAACTGTCCTACAAATTATTTTTTTTTGAAAAATAAAAATAAAAATAATCATGTTTTCCTACTTGATTTCGTCAATTTTTCGTTTTTCTCCGAACTTGTCTAAATCTGAAATCTTGTAGAGTCGAGAAAATACAAAAACTAACAAAATAAATACACAAGTTGTAAAAAATTGTAAATCCAAAACCACTTTTTGCAAAAACTAAAGTTTATGACGATTATTTACAATTTACCCTTAAATATGTGTTTTAAAGTAGTTTATCGAAAAATCTCATACATATGAACTAAACTACATTCTAATATTAAATAGGTTTATTGACACATACTTTACTCCCTAACCTCGTCAACTTTCAAATTACTCTCCCTCAAGTGTGCCATAATCAGATGTGTCTTTTTCACACGGTTGTATTTCCCCCTTACGCGGGCCATTATCAATCGGCTTCAAGAGAAGTGGAGCCATGAGGAGACAAGGCCCACCATAACAGGCCCGAATCAACCTGCTCTGATACCATGTAAATTGGTCGTATATATCGGGTTAGACTCCACAACTAAAAGCTCAAACTTATTAGTTGAGTTTGACTCTTCCCTTTATATACACCCACTTTGATTTCAATTCTTTTCATATGGGATTAACTTAATTTCTCACTCTCATACCCGTGTATATGTGGGGCTTATTTCCCTTTTACACGCTTGTGTATGCATGACCTTTATTTCAACACTCTACCTCACGGGTAGCCTTGTTTACACGTGGGTCATAGCAGGACTGGAATTTTGCATATGGGCCGAAGTCCACGGAGAACCCACCAACACAGGCCCAAATCAGTCCGCTCTAATAATAAGTAAAACTAGTTCGTATATATTGGGTCGGACTCTACAACTAAAATCTCAAACTTATCAGTTGGGTTTGACTCTTCCATATATCTATATCCATTTTAATGTCAATTATTTCCATATGAGATGAACTTAACTTCTCTCTCTCATACTCATATACACGTGAAGTTGATTTCCCTTTCATGCTCGTGTACCCATAGTCTTTATTTCAACAGATGGAAAGGTAAAAAGGTAAGTTATTTTAAATGTTTTACTTGATTACTTAAGTAATAATGAAAAAACCTACCAACCAGCGAAGTGATTGATGCTTACAATTCTTCCTGCCTCCCATCATTATATATTTCTTAGAGCAACTCCAATCAGACCATAAATTCTCATATTTTCTAGGAACTTTGAACTCCAACCAAAACCCCAAAACTTCATCCTCATCCCTATTTTGGGGCCCTTCTAAAGTGATTCCCTGAATATGGGGACTCACTATATCAAGTCTCCATAATTTTACACTTTTTTATTCTACAAATTTTCCTCTTGTTTTGCAAATGAATGAAATAAATTGTTTTAATATTAAAATATTAAAAAATTGTATTCATGTGACAATTGATGATATTTTTGGAGACTTGGGTTGGAGTTTAATGGGGACGGGGCATTTCCTTTTTTCATGTAATTGGGTAATAATTTTAGGGTTTTGAAGTAACTCCAACCTAAGGGCCCAAAAACCCTAAATTCGTTACCCAATTATATGAAAAGGTCAAGACCCTATCCATATCAAACTCCAACTCAAGTCTCCAAAAATATCCTTGATTATCATATCAATCCCACTTTTAATGTGTTAATATTAAAATAATTTAACGTATATTATTTTATTCATTTCTTATTATTATAGTTACTAATAAATTATGGATAAAAACACATTAGTACACCCAATAGAATTGGTATCTAAGATTTGTACACCCAAATTTCAGTTTCTCAAATCCGCACACACGATACACCAAATTTTTTTATCCATGACAGCGTATATAACAAGTGGACTAATCGCCCATGTGTTTATCACGTGTGGTTTAGTTTTTTTCCCATAATACATGTAATGACCTTGTTCTTGTTATTTGACATGTGCAATAGTGGGTTATCCTTTCTCTTTTTTTATTAGCAAGAAAAGATTTTATAAATACTAGAAAAATGTGTAAAGCGAAAAGCCTGAAAATACAATGAATTAAAAAGATTGTAAAACTGTCTGTGGGTTTGCGCATCAAAGAGAAAAATTGTGCCCCCATGAATCGAAACCCCTACCATCGTCTGCCCGCATTAGCGTGTAAGAACGCAACTGCACAAACTAGAGTACCTCATTGAGCGTCTTCACCCTCCACTCGAACACGCGATCATTTTGGTTATCGAGATGTACCAAAAGTCCAATGTCACCGATCTACTCCATGATCTCCACGCCACCATGTCCCTGGTGGCCCTTACCCTGGAGCTCCATCCGGAGAAGAGCTCGTTAATCGTCTCTAAGGGAGTGACGAAAACTCCCCACCAGTCATGAATCTCTCGCCACAAACTCTAGTCAAGGTGCAAGTGAGCATCAGATGCTCACATGTCTCCTCTCTCCACGGCTCGCATAAGGCACATCTCCACTCGGCAATCGGAACTGGGACCCCTATCGTGGCTAGAACCCTCCTTCTTTGGGACCCTCTTTTGAATGACCGACCTCGGAGGGACTAGCGTACTCCATATCCGGTTCGCCCAGTCCACCGATTTTTTTATGACCTCCTCTGTTAGCATCTTATATCCTTTCCTTGCCGAGAATCCTTGCATATCATGAATCCAGACAATGTAATCTTGACTGCCATCTATTAGTCTGGTGGTGCCTAACACTATCATTAACTACACGAGTTTCTTGGCTGGTCTCGATGTTAGAACCCCTCTCAAAGGTATAAACCAACCTTCTAACACCCATGTGTCTTGCACCGAATGACCTTGAATGCTCACACAACAAAAGAGTCTCTGAAATCTCGTCTTGAGGCAGAAATCTTCCAACCAGCAGTCATCCTAGAACCCGATATGTCTTTCATCTCCTAACCTCCACCGGATGCATCCCGTGCCTAGAATCCCATGGAAAGCTTGGTGTGTCGCCAAACCGAGTATGTCCTACAGAGCTCTCGACCATGTGCGACTCGAGAATGGCAAGGCAGAAAGATCCCAAACCATTCTCTCCGAGCCATATTTAGCACACAACACCCTCTTCCATAGAGGGTTGGGCTGTGCTGCGTATCGTCACCACCACTTCAATAATAGAGCGTTGTTTACCATTTCCAGACGTCCGATGCCTAGTGGCCCTTCTTCTTTGGCCAACATAAGTAGTCATTTCACTTTCACATATCATCTGCACACGTTCATGCACTTCCATAAAATAGGATAACTTTATGTTTTTCACAAGGGTCGACGCGAACTTACTTTTTTGCAAAATATGTAAATTCATCAAAATACAATGAAAATGCCCTTAAACTTTTTTGTTAAAAAATCAAAATCAAAATAATCATGTTTTTCAAATCGATCTCGTCTTTATTTATTTTTTATTTCGAACTCGTCTAAATATGAAGTTTCATGGAATGCGAGAGAATACAAAACTAACAAAATCGAGATGAATTTTAATCAAAAAAATTGATTTCATGGGCATTTTCGTCAGTTTTGGACAAATGTACAATTTGTAAAAAAATTGTAATTCCGAAACCACTTTTTGTAAAAAATAAAGTTTATGGCGATTTTTTACAATTTACCCTTAAATATATGTTTGAAAGTAGTTTATCGAAAAATCTCATACATATGAACTAAACTACATTCTAATATTAAATAGGTACACTGACGCATACTTTACTCCCCTAAGCTCGCTCAACTTTTAACTCACTCCCCCTCAAGTGGGCCATAATCAGACGTGTCTTTTTCACGCAGGTTTATTTCTCCCGTACGCGGGCCATTATCAATGGGCTTCATGGGGAGTGGAGCGACGGGGAGGCAAGGCCTACCGACACATGCCCGAATCGACATGATCTAATACCATGTAAAATGGGTCGTATATATCGGGTCGGACTCCACAACTAAAAACACGTGAGATTAACTTAACTTCTCACTCTCATAGTTGGGTTTTTTATGGAACTGGAATTGATACCGACTCATGTCAATCCGACCGATAACAATATTTAACCTTGAAAGCAATTCCCTGCTGCGTCTCGTATTCCTGAACTGCTTCATTATACACCGCATCTAATGCTAGTAGCTTAAACAGATGCCGAATTCCGAGCTTATGTATCTTAGGTGCCTGAAATGAGAAAATATATGAATAATGAAGACCCGTGAAACAATATGAAACAAACTGAAATCAACTAACACAATGAAACTGTATTAAAATACAGTATACTAAATAATAAAATACATTAACCACATTGCGTCTTAAATTAGCTTTCCAGTGTGTCATGCCCGTATATTTCTCCCCATGCCACATTGCATAAATCTCGGCATCAACCGTGTTCGTAAAGCTAGACCACAATATTTGACTATAGTAAATGTGAGTTTCATCATGTTGCGAGCAATGTTGGAATCAAAATCAGCAATGACGGAGCACCGCCCTTTTGTTGTGAGAACAATGCACAAAATAAGACACAAAACATTGGGCCGAAAAATTTCAACAACTAATAAACAGTTTATAGTATAGTCACTCACAATATTCTCAAGAAGGTCGCCATAATGGACACCGTCTTCCTCTTTTGGCACGGTGTGATCGAACAACTCAATTATGTGTTTCTTGTTATTGAAACACATAATGAAATAAACTTTTCCAATCAATCCAACAACAGTGATCCGAACACAATATTGTTGGGGTTTATATATTAAAGCATGTATTTAATAGCGTAAATATATTATGAAAAATAACTTACAAGGTCGATCTTGTGCACTGCATACACATCCCGTGATAGCTCCATTTTGGCAACCTTCTTGAAGTCCTTGATGCATTGCATGTTGACAACTTGCTCAGACCAATCACCCTCTCCAAACACAACATCAATATTGGTTATTATTATGCAGCGACAACCACTAATTACACTAGTAAAAATAACAAATCAAACAAATCGTCCTATTTGTGCTTATAAAGCATCTAGAGGGATCATCAGGGTTGCGTAACTGTTCAACGTCGTTCATGTAACACATCCAACAATCAACAACATTGACACGAACATGACTTCCATGATTCATCGTGTGTGCGTCTTTAAGTTGCAGTGCAAAAAGACCATTATATTCCAAGTACACATGTGAGCTATTAAAAAGATGGTATGCAACTGTTCGAAACTATTTCACACTTAGAATAAAATATGTGAAATAGCAGAACACTCACTACAGAGCACACTGGGCATGATCAATGATGAATTTATAAAATTTTGATTCATAACTTTTGATCTCGACAGTGAAGTTTGTGCGACGTTTAGTGTACGACGAAAGCAATACACGTGGAAGTTTGGGGACACGGGGCAATGCGACCACAAATAACCATTGCAACTTCATCATCATGTTCGGTCTCATATTCGGAGTCAATGTCATCAATGAAATCATCAACCAAATTTTTAGGTTGCATAGAACCTGGTCCCCGAGCAGTGCCAATGTACGAAGGAGTTGAGTTGTCTGCATGGTCCTTGGGAACGGTTGCTGGAACATTAGTGACATCCACTATAGGTGGTATATTCGGAGTCAACCTAATATCAAATGATGGTGCATCAGGCTGATTATCACCATTAGGCTCGCTATGTATACCATGGTATAAACCAGTGTAGTCCTCATTCTTTTTTGTCACAGGCATCCATGATTACAGGATCTGACTAGTATGGATCATACAGTTCAGCCAGCGTCTTAATCGCGGTCTGCCCTGGTTCTCGTTCCCGACCCTCACTGAAACAGGATAACGCCATGGCCACAAGGCTACTTAACTCCAACATGTTAGTGATGATGCTCTTCTTCAACAAATGTATCTGTTGTTGGCTAAATGATTCAAAACTATAATTAGAAGTGGGTTTAGTCATGGCTGTGTTAGCATGACCTATTATTTAGGCACTAAATAAGATAGTGAAGTGTAGATCTATTA
>JAYMTP010000455.1:0-33680 GCA_036897365.1 Geranium brycei | reverse complement strand
GAGCTGAGGGAGATGCGGGTCGGTGGGGACGGGGACGGGCGGCGGAGGAGGTTCAGGCGGCACCAGGGGAGGAAGTGGAGCAATGTTATGGACTTTCTTGAGCGATGCTGTGGCATTTTGGTAATTATTCTTGGTTTTTGCCCTAGCTAGCTATATCAATGTTCGTTATTGTTGTCTTGGTGCATGCATGTCTCGAATTAGGCTAAAATCATCTCGTTCTCTCATTTTTAACCTCTCCAATTTGTGTCACGATCTCCGTCAAGCGCGTCAGCTCTATACATGTATGCATGCACTTATATGTACCTGACGAGATACTGATCAATATCTGGTTGATCTGACTTTTTCATCACACAAACGTTAAATGTGTAAATTATATATGAGATTTACCCCGCAACACAAGTGCATTGGGGAGAGTCTATTCTCTATTAATAGTAGTGACAGATTTAAGTTTGCTGTTACAAGCACAAAAACTAGTCGTCGTATATTATTATTTAGCGACTAATTTTGGTACAATACTGATGAAAGTATATAAGATTTTTTCTCCACATGATCCATTTAGATAAACCGGAAATGAGGGCTAGTTGATGTTGTGCGCAGTATTAAGGGATCCCCAGTATTAATGATATTTTCCTTGAGAGGGTATAAAGAAGAGAGAAATATTTTCCTCAAAAAAAAGAAAAAAAATAGAGAAATGTTCGAGTCCAACCTTAGTTCATTAAGTTCAAGTGTTTGATCAGTTGGGCATTGAAAATTTAGTAGTGTACATTAAATGAATATGATCACACATTTTAAATTAATTTCATCAACCAGTTGTATATTTAAGCTATCTCAATCTAATTTAACTCATTTATCAGGTTTCTGATAATCCTGCTCGCCGATTTGAATACAACAATGTTCCCATTGAAAATCTCGAAGAACTATCAGTCTGCTTGGATTTGAATCTAATCAAAGCTCAAATCATCCTCTCAAAGATCTTCAGAGTCTGTCACCATCTCAAGAAGCTCTACATTTCAATTCCTGAGGTACATATATACATATACAATTCCTTGCATTTGAAGAAACATAAAAAATTCTTACGATTAATAATTTCAACATCTATGTGTTTCAGATCGACGACAATCCGATTATCATTACCACTCCGATTAAGATTAGTCATGATGATAATGCCACTGGTTCGGAGCTGATCCGATACAACAAGTCGACGTTCTGGGACATGAAGGAGCGCTCGGACAGCCTCTCGTACCATGTGAAGGTTGTCTGTGTAAAAGGGTTTCGAGTAAGGTTGCTCGAGGTTGACTTTGTGAGCTATCTGATCCGAAACGCCCCGATGCTGAAGAAGCTGAGCATAGAGTTCTGCGCGAGAGTAGCGACGGCCGCGAGGAGAGAGGTGCGGGAGATGTTACTGTCTCTCCCTAGGGCTTCTCTTGATGTGGACATCATATTTAGTCCTAAAGAAAATGAAGGTGATGGTGAGTTACAATTTGGTGCAAGGAAAAGAAAGTTATGTCCTCGAGATCAAGATTGAGGTAATGTTGATTAATGTTGTTGTTGTTGTTGTTGATCATGCCATCATGTGTTGTTGTTATTTGAATTTGTGGAACCAAACTTGGGATATATACCTTGTTGTGTACAAGGATTTGTATTTTGTGTATTGGTTTGAAATGTTGGTTATTTCAAAATAAAGCATATATATTTTGATGTATTTAAGAGGTTTTATGATGTTTTAAAAATCATTGGACCCGAGTCTCTTTTTATTCATTTAAGTGTCTCAAATTGTACGTGATTAATTACGTGAAAAATGACATATAATATTTAGTTGTATTAAAATTAAAAACGTAAAGTTTTTAGTGTATTAAATAGTCTTATCCTATTTTCTACTCAAGAAAATAAAATTCCTCCTAATCAGAGTTCCGATAAGGTATGGGAGAATTCGTGACCCCTTAAACCAAAACCCAAGCAATAAGCGCTCATAGAAATTGGAATAGTGGCTAAATGATGTTGATCATAGTTTCACGGGTTTTATGTTTTTAATTGTTGAGTTTTGTCATACGCTCGTTTAATTCATGTATTATTGAATAAACAAAATTGTTATGTTCCCTTTTCATTAAATATGTCTGTAGGCCCTTTGTAGCGTAGCTATGATAATGAGTTGAGTTTAGATAGTAGAGAGAGATGATAAAAAATTCAAACTTGACAGCATTCGGTAACATGATCGTGATATAGTATATAGGGATAGTGGTCACAACACGTTCCTTGCTGTCATCTCTACAGAGAGAGAAATATCATAAACACATTATGGACTTAATATCTCCAATTTGGTTGAGGTGGGGATGAGAATCACCAAACTCGACTTGTTTCCATCCTAATGAAGGTTGCTTATTCCCATCCCTTTCCCAAACACGGAAAAAATAATCATTTCTCTAATCCATCCTAATCCCTATTAGGTATAGGGAATCTTTGATATTTGAAACATACAACATTGACATCCCTATTGATAGAACATTATTATGAATATGACGAAAACTTGATATCTCTTATCTGACTCAAATAGGAACGAGAACACAAAGAAGACAACTTTAACCCATCTCATGTATTAATTCACCCATCAAAGGGGACAACTTTAACTCTTCCCAACTTAAAGAATAAAAAACCAAACATCTACATTACCATATAATATCAAAATTAACAAAATTATTGTGCTATATTCTAGAAGACACCCATCAAAGCAAAATATACGAAACGGCTAAAGTTCAAAACTTCAACTAATTACACAAAATAACTACAATTTTGTAAGCAAAAAATAGTGAAATTGGGTGAGGCCAAAATAAATCATCAATCAGAGATGAAGAATTTAAAGTTAACCACAACAGTTGTGCATCGATCGCTCTTTGTTGGGGTTGACCACGTGAGTGACCCCTATCACCCTCCAAGCCTTTGATTGGGCTTTCTATTATGATCCAATGGGCCCTTATGAAGCCCATAATGCGAAGTTACCATCTTACCCCATAATGGTGAAATACATTCATTTTACAACTGTTGCAGTAGTACCCGACTTACTACAGTTAGTTCTCAATTAACCCGAATTTTGATATACAACTTGTCGATAAAAAAATAAATTTATTTTAATTTGTTCTTATTGTTCATATTATCCTTACCAGCGCCTAGCATTGAGATTAGGTAGTCAAGTCGAGTAGTTTAACACATCGACCAAGTTACAGATAAAGAATAGTAGAATTGCATACAGTGACTCGTATCTAACAAAAAGTTGATATTTTAGTTTTAATTTAAGTCGGTTCAAATCAAACATTTTCGCTAATCGAAATAGATTACGACAGGAATTCAAAATCTTCAACCAGATAAGCGCGATCACATACCGTATATATAAATATGTAAAAAAAATATTTGTATTGGACAGAAATTATACGTATATGGGTTGACATTATTTTACAACCAATCACTGAATGTAGGTTTCTGTGAAATTGTATTGTAAACCAATAAACAATATATGAGCTCAAATCACAGCCCAAAAATGGCTCTTAACAATATACAACACGCAACCCTCAGCACTCCTTTTCCAGGAAAATAACATTTTCCAGGAAAACCAACATTTCCCATTAAACCTGAAACCATGGATGATCTTCTCTAATCGATCCGCTCAAGATTGTACTGTACCATCTCCTCGAGGGCCTGCCTGAAGGAGCCCCTGGGAAGGCACTGCAGGTTTCTGATAGCAACATCAGCTTTCTCCTTTGCAAGCTCTTGCGCCCTCTCGATGCCCCCGCAGCCCCTGACAAGCTCCATGGCCTCCTCGAGCGAGCCAGCCTCACAGAACTCGGACTCGATGAGCTCTCTCAGCCTCGGCTCCTTCTCCAGGGCAAAGATCACCGGCGCGGTTAAGTTTCCCTTCGCCAGGTCGCTGCCAACTGGCTTCCCGAGCTGCTCCGCCGACTGCGTGAAGTCCAGGATGTCGTCGACGACCTGGAAGGACAGGCCTAGGTTTCTTCCGTACTCGTACATCTTGTTGGCGATGGTTTTGTCCACCCCGCTGAATATGGCGGCTGATTTGGAGCTGGAGGCGATGAGGGAGGCCGTTTTGTAGTAGCTCTTCATTAAGTACTCGTCGAGTTCAAGGTCACAGTCGAACAGGCTCGAGGCCTGCTTTATTTCTCCGCTTGCAAAATCTTTAATGACCTGCAATTCGAGTGGGGTTTATGACAGTTCTAAAAAAACACTAGGCGCTAGTCAGGCAGTAGATACTCCAAGGACTTATCGGATTTGTATTTATCTATTTTTTTAAAATTTATATACACAACCAAAATATGAATTATAATCTGTATAAAAAATAATATAAATATTTGAGATATAAAAACATTCATATCCTAAAAAAATTACCTATTCGTATAAATTATTTTAGTTTTTTGATATTTTTAAAAAAATCAAGTTAAAAAAATAGCCTAATTCCGCCTGATTATATGAAATTGGGTCGGGATTTTCAGAACACTAGTTTAGGTTTATGAGCATGTCATTGTTTCTTTTTACTATGGAGTGTTGAGTACAATACCTGACTGATGAGCTTAATGACTTCGAGGTTCTCGAGATTGGCAAGGTACCATGACGATTGTGCAAACATGAAGTCACCTGCTAGTACCGCCACTCTTGTACCGAAAATCTGGTGAACGGTTTCCTTCCCTGTTAAATTTGCAGCCCTCGACGGAATCAGAGCAAATAAAAAAGACAAATATGCTTATAGCGCAATAATCTCAGTTTAGCTTACTTATTGTTCCAAGTTTTATCGGTTTAAGTGGCGTTTACCATTGAAATATTGTGCACTTGTGTATTATACTGCCTTTGGATGAAACGTAGAAATGAAAATGTTTTTATCAGAATAAATGTCTATATGTATGTGATTTGTAGCAAGCTCACAAACCCAGAAAAAAGGGAAGAAACTAAAACTAAAACATTATCAGCTTTGAGTAATTAATTTAGGCGAAGAAGATTAGCAGTAGTCTATGACACCCTTTTGAATCCCCCGTCACACTCAAAATTGACTTAAATGCTTCAATGTTATCATCATACGTGTAAGAACAACTCTGTTGACACTTATATTATGCGTTACAAATGTGGCAGATTTTGAACCATGTGAACGTCAACCAGAATTACAGAGCTGAGGAAATAAAAACTAGAAACCATTTTCAAAAATTGATTTCACAGGTGACTGATTCAAAAGACTGAAGTCTTACCTCTTCGCATGTCACTCTCATCCAGCACATCGTCGTGTATCAAGCTGGCGGTGTGGATCATTTCGATAATCTCTGCCAAGCGCCTATGCTCTGTGGTGAGTTCCCTGAAATATATTAGCATGTGATGAAAATTCTATAAAATTTAATATCAAACATAAGTATATAAATGAGCAATCGGGGAATGCTTACTTTAGCCCGGCCATTTCCGCTGTGGCTCTCGACACCAGGAATACTAAAGCTGGTCTCATCCTCTTCCCACCAGCCCCAAAAATCTGATCCGCTGCAGACATGAGAACTGGGTTTTCTGCACCGACAATCTATCAGAGGAACTTTATCAGAATCGTGATTAAAGATCAGACAATCAAACAAAAATAGTTCAAACCAAACCATCTTACTTTTCTGCAAGCTTTTAGCCATATCGCTTAGTTATATAAGAATACTAGTTAACTCGGGAACACTTCAAATCACGATGGCATTAAGGTAAATAGCAGGTCCTATATTTCTATAGCATCGCCGGAGTTGGTTCTGGATAACCCTAATGCCAATATCCACTTTGACAACATCTTGAAGATTCAAATCAAAACTTAACGCTTAGTACATAGCACGTGTTCTGCTTCAAACACCAACTAAAGTGTCTATACGATGATACACAAATGAAAAAAAAACTATAGTCGGTAACAACAAACTGGACTTGTGACAAACATGTCCTCAGAACCATGAACCAAATTATGCACTATGTTCCGATTTTTCAGATACTCAACTCGGTTATAGTGATGATTCTCATCTGAGAAATCAAGAAACAACGAAACTCATGCAAACCAATTACTGCTAAGAACAACAAACTAAACCATGAAACCCAATGCAAAAATATCATCCGAAGGAACACTCACCGATCTGAGATTCTGATTCAATGTCAGGAGGTCATCAGCAACCACTTCAAATAAACTCGAAAGTGATATTCTCGACCCTTTCTTCAAATCCATCACTTTTGTAGGACCTTGAGCTATGCCTCCTTTGGTTCAAATTAAGTGTTTGATACAAATAATTAGGGAAAAGCATCATATTAACCAAACCAACAGTTCCCAAAATAATAACCACAGCAATGATTCTAGAAAAAAACACATAAACACAACATAAAAAAAAACTATATTGGCCCAAACTGTACAATCAAGCTAAAAATCATTCATTAGCTAAAAAACAAATGCAATAAGCTATAAAAATAAACAGGAACCAAAAGGGGCAAAAACAATGGTACCATTAAGCATAGCCTCAGGAGTCATTGTTGAAACCACCCTCGCCGGAGTGAAGTCCCGGCGGCAACAAACCAGCCTCCGACCACCGTGGCCTCTCCTAGAAGCTCCCACCCCAAAGCTCCTCACAGTGGACCTCTCAAACGAGCAATTCGAGGAACACCCACAACCCACCAAATCAAGGTTGTGGCAGGTCATCGACATCATTCTCATCAAGACCAGAAATCAATGACAAAGAAACCAAATTTACACCAAACCCAGATTCAAAACAGGCTCAATTTCTCAAACGAGAAACACCCACAACCCCAAAACCAATCAAAACCCAGAAACTGAGCTGAAGAACCAGAAAGGACTGAAATTTCAAATTGGGTGCTTTTGGGGTGGGGATGGTTTTGGTCTAAGAAGAGAGTGCTAGTGGAGGGAATTGGCTGGTGAACGGTGATATTGAGTGGATCTCAAAAGCCCACATATGATTTTGATTTTGGAGTTTTGCTGGGTACCAGAGAGAGAGCTTGAGTTGAGTGCAAAGGAGAACCAGAAACTACCTTATCTATGTGTCCAATTTGTGTTGCCTTTGGCAATTGGCGGTCAATTGCTAGCCACCATTGCTCAATTGGGTATTTGATTTTGCAATAAAGCTTCAATATTACACATTTAATCATGATCACTCAAATTTATTTGTAATAAACTTAAAAGGTTAGATAATGATTTGAAGAATGATTTAGGGCGTTTTAATTTTAAGTTCGCTTGGATTAAATAATGGACCCAAATATTTAGGTAACTCATGAAAAATAGATTTTTATTTATTAAATTCTTTGTGTTTTCATTTCTGTAGAGAAGCAAAATACTTCAAATCAATAAATTTTTAGTGTCTCTAATTTAATAGAATATTACATGCGATTGTTAAATTCGTCTCAGACCTTTTCCGTTAACATTCACGCAACCAACATGTAATCAATCATCTTCATTATTTACGTGTTTTGAAATATCAATAATGATAAAAATTATGTTAAAAATATTGAAATCAAGATCATTAATTATTTTTAAATTCGGGGGAGGGTCGTTCTGGGGTCGACGACTGCAGTTCGGAAAAGGATTTTAAACTACTAATAATTTATGTTTTTTTTCTTAAGTTTCATGATAGTTTGTATAAAATGTGAAACAGTTCACATTGGTTCTGGTTACACTTTCACTAATTGTATTGAAAAAAATGTGTTTAATGAGTATAACTTACATGACTTCTTATATTTTATTAGGATCACTCTGCGAGAAGATTGTTAGGTATGAATATGTTAGATACCTCTTACTCGATTGGTAAAATAGTATCTCTCCCCTCAAAAGCATGTTTATTTTACCACCGCAAAAAGCAAATTATGTGTTGCGAATGAACAAGATATTCAAGAATTGTCCATACCAAAAATTAGAGTTCTTGATACGAGCTTTTTCCACAATAAAAGGGCATCTTTTGTTACAAGAAAAAGACAAGTAATGTGGATTATTTAAGAATCGAAGTCGGCTTGCTTTAGAAAAAGAAGATATCAATGAACTTCTATAAAATGCTTTTACGGGATTCAGCCAATTGTCTTGATCGTCGAATATCATTGAGAAATAGGAATCTGTGTTATCAAAAGATTTCATGCGATTATGTATAGCAAATTTTAAGTTGCACTTTACATATAAATGTTTCGGTTTTTAAATAAAGAGAAAATGACAGTTTACTACGCTTAACTATAATTGATTCACACTTTGATATCTTAACATTTTTTTTCTTTTTTAGTACCCTAACTATCAGTTTGGGACAACCGTTAGCATTCCGTTAGATTTAACGGCAAAAAATATATCACGCGAATACATGTGACCAAAAAATGCACTCGGTTGAAAAAACCCCAAAATCAAACATGACCACACCAGTGAGGTGTCTTCTATGACGAGTTTCATGGTGACGAAGGTTCACATTGACAGGAATGGAGCTCTGGAAATATGGGTTCGGTTCGGAGCTGGAGCTCGGTGAGTTGAGTTCGGAGCTAGAGCTCGGCGACGAAGTTGGAGCTCTAGCAAGGTGAGTTCAGTTTGGTCTTCGACGAGCTTCACGATGATGGGGCTAGAGCTCCAGCAAAGTGGGTTCGGTTCGGAGTGGAGCTCCAACAAGTTGGGTTCAGTTCGGTCGTCGACAGGGTGGGTGCAGTGTACGGATGAGCGTTTTTAGTCGTTTTCGGCAAAGAGGATCACACTATGGAGGAGGATTCGGAGAGCTTGAGGTCCAGTATTGTGAGTCGGGGGAGGTCCAGAGGAATAGTAGAAAGAGAGGAAAAAAAGTTTCAATGGTATACTTTTGAATATTTGAATTACAAACAAGAGTAGGTTGTCATTTTAAGTTTCTGTTAACAAAGTTATCACACATGTTCCAAAATGATATTTAGGATATTAAAATGTAAAAGAAGAAAAGTTGGGAGTATGAAAGAGTGAATTAGCTATTATTAAGCGTAGTAAACAGTAATTTTTTCCTAGAGAAAAGTAAGTGATTTTGTAACTAAAAACTATGTTTTTGGAATTATGCATTTTATACCATTTACAGCAGGCCCGCAGATTCCACAATATTGAAGTAGCAAATTTAGGATTTATAAAACTTCAGAGCATGTTGATAATATTATTTTCAATGTAAGGGTGTTTACAGACGGATCAAAAGTGTGCTTATTTTGTTGGTCCGACCCATCACATGCAAATTGATAAGATCTATAATACTGTACCCACAGCCTTTGTTCATCTGCGTAAATTGTGGGTGACCACATAATTGAACTTATGGGAATGAAATGTAATGACATTGATGTTAAAATGTTGGAAATGGGTACAAAATGTCATCTACAAAACATATAAAAAACGACTTGTAGAAGTAAGTGTTGGTTTCCTGCACCTTTTAGTTTTGTGCAAAGCCTCAAGCTCCTCTATCTGAAAACAGTGAAGCAGCAAAATGCACTTATCAGTACCAGGAAATAGTGCATTGTGTACATAAGGTGCCCGCTAGGACTGGCCTATTTGATCAAGACGAACACTATATTGTATAAGGTTCTAAAACTCGGGATTGGGAAGAACCCGGGAAGGCACAAAATAAGAAATTATGAGAACTCGCGGGGAGAAATTGGCAAAACTTGTTTCGTATTAAATAAATATGGTATAAACCGAGAACGAGTTTTAAAACTCGGCCAACTTGATTTTACCAAGTTCTTGGGGAGATATCGAGAGTTTTAAAACATGGATCTTATATGCGATTCCGTGTTCAAATTATAGTGAGTAGCCTGCTTCAGAGCAAGAGTGGGATGAGGATTAGGTGCAAAAGGTTTTAAAATAACTTCATGAATGAGTCTCATTGTAATAAGAGATCACTCCAAAGAATACTCAGATGAAGAATAGGCTGTTTCAGCTTGAGTGAAAAAAAATGGCATCATTGAAAGTGCAAAACAGTGCTCATTGGTAGGCAGAAATATGAATATCTCAATAATTGACACCAAAAAATAGAATAGGTAATTGCAATGGCGATAAAAGCAACAATCGCAAAGCTGTTTCAATAATTGACACCAATAGGCTATAAAAGAATGGCAATTGGTAACAGTACTAAACCTTTATGAAAAATGGTATGAAATTTACAGCTCTATCAGCTGCAAATTATTATAAGGAAAAGGGTCCAACGACAAGAATTGATTGATTTCAACATATCATTCACATGGTAGACTGTTTCTCCCACATGCATAAATCGCTATTCTGGGTTAGAGTAAAACTTACTTTGATGAGTCTTTTAAGGTCATAAAGGATTTCATCACACCGGGGGAAATCTTGTCAGCTAGGGCACCCTTGTCCGAAATCAAAAAGGACTTCTCCTTTACAAGGCTCTGAAGTTTCTTTGATTCATAGTCAAGTCGTGTTTGATCTGCAGAAGATGTTATGCACATAATCCAGTTAAAACAATTAATCCCACACCTTAAATTTCCAAGCCACAGCACACATTTGTTCATTTCCCGTTTCATCCTCATTAACAATGACTTTTTTTTCCCATCTTTTTTCCCTTCCCTTCCCTTCCCTTTTTAAATTTGAATTGACTATTTAAAAGAGAGCTCGCGTATTTCACATGAACAATCATATTAACATTCAACAATTACCGGTTAATAGTATTATAGTACATGGCCTAATATAACACAACTGCTTCAAGAGAAAACCTAACTTTCTCGTGTTAGTATCTTTAACTAACATGACTGTGTTGACCGGTGTAAATAAACAACACTCGGGGATCTGAGAAATACCTTCTTCCAATACTGTATGAACAGCATGAAACGGGATCCTGAAGAAAGCATCGGTTCCCGGGAACATCATCCACGTGCGCTCATTTGAGTCATGATTACCACATGTTGTACATACTTCCTTCACCAAAGGCCTCGATTGAGAGCCCCCAATCTCCCTCATGATGGATTCAAAGGCCGACGGGATACTAGTTGTCGTGGTTCTAGCCCTCTTCCTCAGGGCTGTAAGTGCTTCCCTATTCCCATTCCTCACTCTATCATTTTCCACAAGCTGCATTTTCATCACAGACAAACCAAAGCTACTTAAAGCACTTCATTCACGCCATACATATACCACAAAATTAAGTTACTTAACATTGAGCCCCTATGCTAGTGTACCTGGTGCCGGGCTAAAAGGAGATGTTCGGCTTCAGTTTCAACCTCAATCAAGTTCTTCTGGAATTTCTTCATGGTCTCGTCCATTTTCTCAACCCCCTATAAGATATCTTGACCAAAGGTTTCTACCTACCAAAACATTTTACAGCAACATCAGCGCGCTCTCATCCAAAAGCGAGAAGCATCAACAATAATGAATATATAGGTTTCATTCTCAAGGTAATGCATTAACATTTGTCACAAAGAAGCTATCTATTTTCCATATCACTGATTACCCCCAAACACTTCAATGGCTTCATTCCCAAATGAACTATCATACAAAAGTTCCTAATTTTCTCTTGACCCAGAAACAAATTTGAGAAAATTTCCACTCTAACCTAGTTTCTATAGCATTCCATAGATGGAACAAAACTTCAAATTTTCCTCGAGAACACAAAATCCATGTGATTTAATGAGCAACAGACAAAACCAATCAGATGATGATTTCGAATCAAACATACCCAAATCAGATTATGAGAGATAAAAGCCAGTGTACGGTGGATTTCAATTCTAATACTCTTCGAAGTTGAGTCGCAGATAGAGTTCGGGTTGGCCGGAAAGCTTACCTGAGACTAGAGCTCCGTCGTAGCCGGCGGCGCCGCCTTGTAAAGTCCGGCGAGATCTGTGCTTGGCGGAGAAATAGTGCGTCGCACACTCGATGTAAATTAAATAATTTTTGTTCTGGGCAATTGGGCCTTCCGTTTGGGCTCTGAAAATTTCATTGAGGCCTAGTTTTTGTCCAATAGAGTAAATTGATACGGCCCAAAACTAATTTCTCCGTAACTTTCCTCATTATAATTCTCAATGTTTGTGAAACCATTTCCTTGAAAAAAAATACACTCAATTTAGCAGATATCTTATGTTATTTAACATGACATTATTTTGTCCCGAAAGAGACACTCCAACGGTTTTAGCTTCATGCTCGCCACAGCGAGGTCGTGAGTCAACCCCGTTGGGAATAAAGGGAGTGCTGTAATTTTCAAAAAGAGAGGTGAAAAGATTGTTAAATTGCTCAATTTTGTGATATATGTAAACATATTTCTTAGTTTTTTAATATCGAATTAAACATTTGAAAATCCGAGTGAATTGGTAGCCCGAATACAGCATTAAATTAATGTAAAAGAGTGTTTTTTTGTTTTTTATTATTGTATGTGACTTTTTTCCGTAACATATAATTTTTATATTTGAAGGTACACTACTTAGATAACTCATGAAATCGATTCGATGTTTGATTATTTTAATGACACCATCAAGTTGGAGTGAAAAGTTGGGACAAAGGCTTCTGTGGATGCAACAATTATAAACTTGGAATGCCAAAAAGTGAAGGCATTGAAATCTTTATAGGTTCCATAAAAAATTCCTTTTCCTTTTTCCCATGTTCATGAAACTATTCAATGAAAAACATATTCTTTTGATTAGTTAAAGAACCCCATAATATTAAATCCAGACAATATAATTATTGCAAATAATTCCTCACCATCAATAAAAATATAAGTTTGAGTGTTCACAACATTCAAATTTTACAATAATATTATCAGAAAACATAAAAATCCACTCCTATAAACCAAGCTCTGGTCTGCATTTCTAATACTCTTATGTTATAGCTGCAGCTCCCATAACCTGAAAAAATGTAAGAAAATAAACTCAAGCACAATTCAATCACTACAAAATCTGAAATTTTTTGTTACTTACTCGGATCGGTGGTGGTGATGAGGCCAGAGCACTTGAAGTCACAGTTCCAATGGTTCCTTCCATTTGCTTGAAGTGCTGCTTGGTCTGTTGATGGCTTTGCCACACACCATGTTTTCTGCAAATTCACACCATCAAGTTCATGTTCATATCCCGAGGTCCTGAGTTCGAATCTTGGCACAAACAATGATATGGACTTAACGCTTACCTGTCCGTTGACCGTTACAAGAGCTCCTCCTGTATAATCCATGTACATTTTAGATTATGGGTTAGAGGTTTTAATTGAGGAAACTTGTGATGCAAGTAATCAACAAAATCTTTCATAGGAATTAGTGGATATGCTTTTTCATTGCATTTTAGCAATACCCAGATGGAGATTTACACTTATATTAGCTTCCAGGTGAATATATCAAGAACCCAGATCGATGGATTGAGAGATTGGGTTCGAGGGTGAAGCTTGTGATTCGTGTAATGAATAATAAATTTCACATGAACCGGTGAATAACTCAAATTTGCCTTTCCATTACACTTTAGCAATACCCGAATGGCGATTTACACTGATTTCATCTTCGAATCGGCAAAATTAAGAACCCAAATCGATAAATTCAAAAATGGGAATCAAGAAATTGTCCAAGAAAGTTGTGAGCAAAGACCTGGTTTTCAAGGTACATGATCAGATAACTGATGAGTCCAACTTACCTGAAATGAAGCACAAGAGGACAATGAGGAGGAGAGGAAGAGGAACTCTTGCTGTTGCCATTGTGATTGGGCAGTGAGTACGAGGTTAGGGGCTTGAGTGTGAGTGTTGTTGTGATGAGAACTAGGATCAGAGATGGTGTTTTTATATTGGAAAAATGGGGTGGTGGGTTGTGAGACTTTGTGTGGAAGCTAAAAGGCAAAAGTAACGGCTACTTTCATAAAGCTCCATAGACGTTATGAATTGGAATAGTTTTTTTAGAAAACAAGATTTGATAAGAGAAAATTAGTTAATAGGTCACAAATTCACTTATAGACATTCGAGTCACATGCAACAATTTATTTTCTTATTTTGATTGAGACTAAACTTTTATATGTGAGTGATAACAAATAACTCCTATGCATATATTTAGATACTAACGAAGACAAACAAACACATGACCCGTTAATTAACATATACAGCTGTTAATTTAAATATACCGAATCACACCAATAATGTCACGTTTCGTAGTTAGACATGATACACTAACAAATTTCAAAAATGCTCCTTATAACAAAATTTTAGAAAAGAAACTAAACTATTAGTGACATCAACATGAATACTTAACAGTTGCGAACATTAATTATCTCTAAAATTTTAAGTCGAGTTAGGTGCAACGATATTTGTTCTTAATTTTGTTGAGACTAAACTTTTAAACATGAGTGATATCAAATAACGTGGAGAAGTATATGGCACGTCTTGTGACTAAAGACTACTTAAAGAAAAACATTGATTAAAGAGGTTCTCTTCATGAAGTGATTTTAAAGAGACTCCCTGGTAACGTATCACAACTCTCTGTCCGATTGTGACTCGCGTCTCACTTTATGTGATGCGCATCGCATTTTCTTCTGCTCAACCGTGACTCGCGTCACAAACTTCTGCCTCGTTGTGACGCACATCTCACTGCCTCGTGATGTGCATCACATTCATGGGTTGGGCAAAAGCTGCTCCACTTTGCTCCCCTTTCGCATAATCCACAAGCACGCAACAAAATCCGTGCAAATAATGTCCTAAGATGACAAGAACAAAAGCTTTCTTGATCCTATATAACTGTAGTCAATAGATGAGATTGTTACATAATATCTATTGTATGATAGCAAATTTGAGCTCATAAGGCTGATATGCTCCGATGCATAATTATATGAGTGAAAATAATGCTACATTTCTCAATTTTTGTGTAAACATTGTGTAAATATGTTATTTAATTTTTATTAGATATATTCTCTGCTTAGACAAACCAAGAGATTTGATGTTTGATTATTTCCAAGGCACCATCAAGTTGAGAAAAGTTGGGACTAAAGCTTTTAAAGATTAAGATGCAACAATTATATACTTGGAATGCCCAAAAAGGTTGAAGATATTGAAATCATATGTATGAAGGTTCCAAGATTTTACCTTTTCCTTTTTTCCATGTTCATGAAACTATTCAAATGAAGAAACATATTCTTTTGATTAATTAAAGAAACGCCAAAATATCAAATCCAGACAATGTATTCCATCTTCCTTGCAGAAAACACAAATTTAAAACAAAAATCAATCAAGCTCTAATCTGCATTTCCAGTACTCATATGTTATAGCTGCAGCTCCTATAACCTGCAAAAAAAATGACCCATTATAAACATAAACTCTTCAATCACTGTAAAATCTGAAAACTAGAGGTGAATTTTTGTTGTTGTTACTTACTTGGATCAGTGGTGGTGATGAGGCCAGAGCACTTGAAGTCACAGTTCCAATGGTTCCTTCCCTTTGCTTGGTAGTAGAGATTCATGGCAACAGAGGCATGGTTTATGAGAGTGTCCGGAGAGTTGCAGGGACAACCTTGTTGCAGAACCTGGCAATTCACATGAGTGCATGCATAGTTTATGTTCTCCACAAGTGCTGCTTGGTCTGTTGATGGCTTTGCCACACACCATGTTTTCTGCAAATTCAGGCCATCAAGTTCAAGTTCAGATCCAGAGGTCCTGAGTTCGAATATTGATACAAACAGTTATATGGACTTGACGCTTACCTGTCCATTGACCGTTAAAAGAGCTCCTCCTGTCAAATTCATGTGCAATAGAGACTTTGGGTTAGAGGCTTTGCTAAGGAAACTTTGGTTCGAGTAATTAACAAAAATCTTTCATAGGAACCTGGTATTTAGCTCAAATACACTTTTTTCATTACATTTTAGCAATACCCAGATGGAGATTTGCTATGATCTTGACTCCCAAGTGAATAAATCAAGAACCCATATCGATAGATATAGAAATCTGGGTTCGAGGGTCAACCTTGTGATTCATTCATGTAATTAATACAATATTTCACATAAACATGAGTAACTCATATACGCCTTTTCATCACATTTTAGCAATACCCAGATCGACATTTACACTGATTTCATCTTCAAATCGACGAAATCAAGAACCCGTATCGATAAATTCATAAATGAGAGTCAAGAAATTGTCCAAGAAAGCTATGAGCAAAGATCTGGTTTTTAAGGTGCATGACCAGATAACCGATGAGTCCAACATACCTGAAATGAAGCACAAGAGGACCATGAGGAGGAGAGGAAGAGGAACTCTTGCTGTTGCCATTGTGATTGAGAGCAATGTGTACGAGGTACGAGGTTAGGGATTGAGAGTGAGTGTTGTTGTGATGAGAACTAAGGGTCAGAGGATGGTGTTTTTATAATGGAAAAATGGGTTGTGAGGATTGTTGAGGAAAGAAAGGGAGAGACTTTTTGTGGAAACTAAAAGGCAAAATTAACTGCTACTTTGACAATAAGCTCCAAAGGCGTTACGAATTGAATAGTTATTTGTAGAAGAAAAAAAACAATAAAGAAAAGTAGATAAGAGGTCACAATACATGTGATGGTGACACACCCTCTATTAATCACTTTTCATTAACAGATCATAATCACTGTCCCTTTAGTTTTTATTTGCTATAACAAATAAATAAATATAAATTTGAGGAAATATTTAAAAAAATTAGTATATATTTACTTGAAAATGATTTTGAATATTGAATTTGGAAAATGTTTGTATATTCATCTCAATTCTCATGAATAAGTCCATATGCATATGACATACCCGATCAGGGTTGGAGCAATCATAGAAAATTATTATTATTATTTTAAATATACTTGAATTTGGCGGTTTTATTTCAAATTGGATATCCAAATAACAACAAACAGAATTAATTTAAAGGGATCAATAGAAGTACAAATCAATCAATATTGGGTAGACCAAATTTAGTTTTGGATTAATTGCAAAAAGATTATTGTTATGAATTTACCACTTTCACAAAAACATATAAAATATAAATGTCACAGATGACTATTTTTATAAATTGTGTACTTTAAAAAATCTATCCACAACAATTGTTATAAATGATGCGTACTTGGCAAATAATTATTAGAAAAAATTGTATTTTCACACACTCGCATAGGAGTAGGCTCTATAGGCCTAAAATCGATTATGAATTGAAAAATTAAAAATCGTGGGTATCGGATCAAATTTGGTTTTAAATTTAAAGAATCATTAGAATTCGGTTCAGATCCGGTTCCTACATTACAAAACAATCGGTCAATTGATTTAGAAAAGAACTGGTTCTTCATGCTTATGTGTTGCTCTTTGTTGCAAACTTTATACTTCGAGTGAGTTGTATTGATTAAATCTTAACATCTTGTTTTCGGTAGTATGTTTTCTAATTGTGAATTAACATTTTCTGCCTATAAACCAGCTATGAATTCAAGATCGAAAACTGAATGGTTTTAACCATATAGAACTGGAATCAAACCGGTTAAAACCGAACCTAAAATCAGATTATCTTTCACATAGTACTTTCGAATTTGGTTCCTATACATTGAGAACCGAAAGATCAAGTTCAGGTCGATCGGTTTCAGCCCAAAATCGTGTCCATCCGTACACCCACTCTTATGAATTTTATAAATAGTTATAGTAATATTTGTCCACGTCGATTTGGCTGATCTAACAACTAGGGATGTAAAAAAACTCAAATCCAATCAGAACAGAGCACCCCAAAAGTTTACAAACTACGAAACATGTATTGTAACGGGTCGGGTTTCGTGGAATCCTGGTACCCGTCAAGAATTTGAGCTGGAACGAGATCACTAAAACTGTCCCGTTGTCATCCCTCAGTGACTACCGCATCCAGTTTTAATATATTTTTATTTTTATTACTTTTAAAAAATGGAAAAATAATTTAAAATTTTGTACATATGCATTTTTCTTCATATTATGGTACCAATATATATATATATATAATGTGGGTTTCATTGTTTCTTCACTGCTCTCCCTTCTCTCTTCAGCAGCGCAGTGGAGCTCAGACCCATTTCTCTCATAGACCAGCTTCTTCGTCTTCTTCGGGTAAGGTTCACGATCTGTTGATGTTGATGTTGAACTTTCAGTTTCCATGGTTGGTTAGGAAATAGGAATGTAAAGTTTCAAACTTTACCTTGTCTGCGAACTGGGTTTTGTTTCTGGAGAACTGTACTGTATGAAACTAGAATTGTAAGGGATGGTTAAGATTTTCCAGAAACTTGTGCTGATTGGGCACTCTTGTTCCAGGTTCATAATTTGGTGACTGAACATTTCCTTGATTCGAACCTGCATTTCATGGTCAGTTAAAATTGGTTGCTTTGTTGGGGAAGATGCTCTTAAATAGTTCCATTGTGAAGTAATAAATCAAAAAAGTTTTGAGCTTTCACTTCTCTTGGCCTTGTTAAGGCCTTAGATTGTTGGCAATGTGTATTATTCAGTTTGTATGATCTACATATAATATATGCAAAAGAATCAGTTCATTTTTATACTTGTGTAAATATTGAAACTCCTGTAATTTCTATCTCCTAACATCCATATAGTTTTTTTACTTTATTCGTTTTCATGTAGTATCATCCTATTCGTGACTGCAATGATCTGTAGTAGGTTTGGTTAATGTCTGAAATAATTTTCATCAATTTTTCCGATTCATGAATTCACTGAAAGCTATTTCCAAGTTCTTAGTAGGTAATGGGTGGATTTTTCAGGTAGTAGCTAAAATTGACCAGCTGAGGCTCCAAAACTAAAAAGTCAGTGTTAGTTAGGTTGGGTGTGACTCTTGCCTTTGTACACACCTCTTTTCTATACTATTATTTGATGTGAGTCATGCCAGTACCATAACAGTTCTAATTTTTGGGTCTGGCGAAATGACATTGTCATTGAAGGATCGACTTTTGGAAGCATTCATGATTACAGCGAGTGATTTCCCATTCGGGAGCTTAAAAGGTAAGCAAAAGATTTTATATGAAGATTACATATAACAAAACTTAAGAATCTGCTACAACTTTGTCTGGTTTTACTTGCTCGAGCATCTTGACGACCTCAGCCATTGTAGGTCTCTTGGAGGGATCAGACTCCAGGCACATCATTGCCACGCTGAAGACTATGTTGATCTCGTCAACCGGACAGCACTCCAAGCTTCTGTCAAGAACATGCTCCTCCTTCTTTTCTTCAACAACCACTCTCACCTGTTTGCACACAAAACATCAGTCAGTTATTGTCTAGTTAGAAACCTAGTACTGTCCGATGATTTCACGATTTCTTTACCCATGTCACGAGCCTTGTCCCCTCCTCCAGAAACGCTTCATCCGACGGCTTTTTCCCCGTCAGAAGCTCGAGCAGCACGACTCCAAAGCTGTAAACATCTCCTTTAACTGTCGCTCTTCCCGTATCAAAATATTCTGCACAATAAATGTTTTAGCGTATATATGTATTGAAAGTGTATAATTTCCCTTTGGGTTTATTGATGAATATTTGATTATGAATTACAATAGGAGGTTACTTTATACAGGGAACAATATGCAATTTTTGATTGTTAAGGCTTTGTGTTGGTTTTTGTACCAGGAGCCAAGTATCCGAAAGTTCCAGCTACGAAAGTTGAGACATGAGTCTTGTCTGGCTCCATCAGTGTGGCTAACCCGAAATCCGAGACTCGAGCCTCCAGGTTGTGATCCAGCAGAATGTTGCTTGACTTGATGTCTCTATGGATTATGTGAGGAATGCAGTCGTGATGGAGGTACGATATTCCTCTTGCAGCTCCTAATGCTATTTTGTATCGGGACGGCCAGTCCAGAACCTTCTTGTTTGGCGATCTTCCTGAAAACATGTCATGATATCAGAAATTCCTTACATCAATTCTGGAAATTTAGGATTTGAACTTTTGAAGAAAAATGTGCACACACACACATATATATATGATGATCTTCCTGAACAAGTCATAATATCAGAAACTTTTTGCATCAAATCTGAAAATTTAGGATTTCAACTTTTGAAGCAAAATGTAAATATATTAATAAAACCACTTAACAAGAATATATATAAAGTCTGGGAATGTTTTAATATTCTTGCCTGGTGATCTTCTTGAACATGTCATAATATCAGAAACGTCTTGGATCAAATCTGAAAATTTAGGATTTAAACTTTTGAAGCAAAATGTGCATACATATAAATATACCGTGTAGATGAGCATCAAGATTTCCATTAGGCATTAGCTCATAGACGAGGAGATTGTAGTTAGGGGAAGTGTAGTATCCATGAAGAACCACAATATTCCGATGCTTGATATCCCCCATAGCTTCCAGCTCCCTCTCGAATCCCCGATCTCTATCTGCGCTTCCCCTGTTGAGTCTTTTCACAGCTAAGGCTATGGACTCGTTTATGTTCAGCCTGTAAACCGTTCCATACCCTCCCGAGCCAATGATGTCCTTGTTGCTCAGTTTCAGCGTCTTCTTCAAGAATGCATCGGATTTCAATGACTGCATCATAGGAGATCTAAATATCACCATCTTCTTCCCTGTGATGTGAAAAAAAAATTAGCAAATAGGAACACAGAAGCTAAACCCTTGTGTTGATGAATTGTCAATGTACCTGAAAACCCATCCTCGAACAACAAGTGCTTTCTCTTCCAACGCCTGTATAGGAGGACTGCGATGATGATCTTCGATGTCACGAAGGCCAAGCAGCATATCGTGATGTAGAACGCTAATAGAACCGAACTAGGCATTCGAGCCGATTTAGAAGATTCAACTTGAAACAGTATTCTAAAGAATGTTGGAGATTAATCGGACAAGTCGAAGATTTTTAGAACACTGACCTGAAATGAACATGAACAAAGTTAGTGCATGAAGTTGCAGTTTCTTGAGAAACATAGACATGTTGACGAATATGTCTAAATATATGATATAAATTGTTCTTGCTGTAATGTTTGTTAATTTCAAATCACCCATTTCCCAGAAATTGCAGAAACTGAAGTTACCATCAAATTCAAGAAAAGAGAAGCAAACTGAAATTACCTATTGGAGCTCAAATGGTGGATGCAGAAATGGAAGGAGATGGAGAAGAAGATGAAGAAAGGGCATGGAAGATTAGATCAAGAAGAAGACAAGTTATTTTAGCTATTTTTGGGTGGGAAAGGCTTTTTTGATCAATATTGTGATGATTTATTATTGAGACTATGATTTATGCAAGTGCCAATCACCTTTTTGGTGTTCACACACTGTTGTTGTTGACATTTAAGCTTGTCTGGTTGGGTAGCTCCTCATGAGCATACTGTGCAAATCTGTTATTTACATTTTTGGCATTTGAAGCTTGAATTTGACCCTTACATGACATGGGCCCAACTTGTATCTAAAAGTGTTCAATTTTTTGATGACTTATCAAGGCTTGGAAGTAAATAAAAAAAGTGTCTTTTTCAAATCAATTGGTGTTGAATCATGTGAAAATGTAATGTACCATGTTGTCACCATAGATTCTTCACCACCTGTCAATAGAAAAGTTTAGTTGAGAATTGTGATAAATTTGAAACTTTATTGTATAATATGTAAAGTATTGTTTTTTATGATTATTATGATAGACAAATTAGAATTCGAATATTACTATGTTTACAATACTGACAAGAATTTGTTCAACAAATCGATTTATTGATCGTCCTCATAAAATTCAACACAAATAATTTAAGCCGATAAATGGGCCAAGTGAGGCCCATTAACTTTTTCAGCATATATAATCACCTAATGACCAAGCCCATTCTCTTAAGATATAGGTGAGCCCAATGAAAATTTTTATATGATGAATAATTTTATTCGCTCGGTTGATTAAAAATGATATTTAAATAAATTACCAGTATTATTATAAATGATTTTTATTTTTATTTTAAGGTAATTTACGCTTGTGGACATGCTTCATAGTTTTGTAGCATACATCAGAAATGACTCATTTCCAAACCCAAGGATTAGTAGGATAATTTATTGATTTTTTTTAAATCAAACCCCGAACTTTATAAATAATAAACTAGCATTGCGGTTGAGAATAACGAAGATAGACGATGGGATAACTCCGGCACCTAAATTCCATATAGATTACTATAAATCCACCTAGCAAGCATTTGAGATGAGTTAACAACAATCAAATTCTAACTACAACACCAAACTGCGTCTGTAAGGCCCACGACCTCCACCTTAGTTGGCTGGAGAAATCATGCGAACCACTTACAGAAAGCACGCAAAGCAACATCCCAAATGTTCATGCGACACAAGACCATCCCCACATTCCTCTCATCGGATCAAGAGCCCCGACCCCTCAAAAGGCCCAAAGGGCATCACGAAAGCATATCATAACCTGAGGATTCCGATGCCCCCAAGTTCGATATGCTTACATAAATCTACCCAGCGACGTCAGAGAACACATGATCCCTCACAAACAGATATTGAAAGTCGAAAAAAACAAACAAAAAAAACTGACGAGGATGAAAATACTGAGCGAACACGAATTAGAACGCGCTGTCCAAAATCTCTCTCCGAGTTGCCATGACTAACGACCACCGGCAAAACGCCTTCCACGAGGCCACACAGAACGAACCCTACATTCTCCTCTCCGATAAAGATCTGACACACCTCACGAAAATTCTCCATCCCAACACTCGAAACCTGCAACCGGCCACTTGGTGATTAAATAAAAAATCCAAAACACCAAACAAATTCCCGTCAAACCCGCCAGAAACCGCCCTAAACTTTTAATAACCACCGCACAACGGGACACGCCACGGAGGCCAGACCCTCTCACTTGAGGGCACATTGTACTTCTTAATTTAATTTTTGAAAGTATGTACTTAATTTATTGATTTGATTTAGGAAAAAAACAGCTAGATTTTTGTTCACGCATGAATTACGATTAGTGACGTGGAAATCGAAATATTCAAGGCAGCGAATCGGAAATTACCAATCTCCGTTACGCGGGAACTCCAATTCACTATGCCACGTGGATGTTATCTATTAGTTATGTGCGAGCACACAAGTACACCGCGGAGCAGGCGATCAATACCCGTCTTGGAGGAGAAGAAGCACCAACCGTTAGCTAACCGCCGTCACCAACAAACATTTATTTCCCTCTTTCTAGAGAGAGAAACAACTCTTCTCTTCGCTGGTCCGTTTGTTACTTTTAGAGAGAGGGAGGCTTAAAGTTTCAATTTTTGCGACCAAAATCATGGCCGGAAATGCAAAAGAGTACTCGTCGCTGAAGGATTTGAGGGTCGAAGCTGATGTGAGAGACGGGTCTTTCTCGTTCTGCTTCTGGGTCTACCTCATCAGCTCCGCTCCTCTTCCCGCTACAATCATTCGACTGGTATCAATCTCAGCTCTCACGCTTGTTCTCTTGATTTTGGTTGCTGGGGACTCGAATTTGGGTGTTTGGGGAAACAACCCATTTCTCAATTTTGTGGTTTTGATGGGTTTTGTGGTGGGTTCTTGTTTGATGTGGGGTTGTCATGGGAAATTTCACTGCTTTGGGGGGAATTTGAGGCTTGAAAGTTGAAACCCTTCTTTCAATTTTGTGTTTTGGTGGTGTGGGTTTGATTTGTGTGTTAATGTGGGTCTGTAATTGTTGTGTTGTGTGTGGATTCCAGTAATTGTGTACTGTGCCATTGTCTTGTCTTGATTTAGAGCAACTAAAGAGGTTTGCAGTTTTAAGTATTTTGGGGGAATTAGACAGGACTGTGTTTCTTGGGCCAATCATGCACATGAATTCCTTATTTTTGATTGTGTATATAAGCTTAATTAGGTCAATGAGAGTTCCATTAGCTATGAGCTTATAGCCTCCACCATCTCCATTGTGTTGCCCAATTGTCGCCTATCACTGGTTCTTTTACTTGGAAGTACTTGAATTTAAGTGAGAATTGGGTTTAATACAGTATGGTTAGATGTTTCAAAAAGTGAGGTATATTGCACTCTAGAATGTGTTCAGAATTTATCCTTTGAAGTGTTTCTTTTATGCTGCCTAGCACTAGTTCCTTACTTAGAATCTGGAAGCACTTAACTTTAAGTGAGGATTAGCTTGAAGGTAGTATGATTATTTTTTTAATAAGCAAGGGTGATGGTTTTGAGCTTTTGCCGTTTATTCATGGTTTATTTCCCGTACATTGCATTCTAGAACGTGAATTTATCCTTTGAAGTGATTCTTTTTTGCCGCCCAGCAATAGTTCTTTTACTTAGTAGTACTTAACTTTAAGTGAGGATTAGCTTGAATATAGTGTGATTAGTTGTTTCACAAAGTGAGGGTGGTGATTTTGAGTTCTTGTCATTTATTCATGGTTTCCCCCCGCTCATTGCACTCTAGAATATGTTAAGAATCTATCCTTTGAAGTGTTTCTTTTTTTGTCTCCTTCACTACGGTCTGGTGGATTACACAATGCGAACTTGGACATGCAGGCAAACTCAACTGTCGCGGGTGATGCTCCTTTTCTTGTTCTCACTGAAAAGAAGAAGCTGATGCTCTTGCCAGTGTCTTTCTTACACAAGGAAGCTCCCAATACTGGTAATTCTCCTCCCGGGGCCAATGTTCCATATGCATCTTCAGAGAAAGAGCTTCCCTTGGAAAAGTGGATTCATGTTGGATGTGAGGTATGCTGTTAACATTCAATGAGTTTAAGATTCTCATGTCACTAGACTGTAAGTTCTTGATATAGTCACATAAGCATAGTTATTAAGATTAACAAATGACTTTTGCGTGTTGTTCGAGTTACCGCACGAGGTGCTTATGGTTGATTGTTCTATGATAGGTATCTGCTGATTTTATCCGGCTTCACATTGATGGGCAAAAATTGGGACAAAAGGCTTTAACTTCCTTGTTTGACAAAAACTCCATTTCAAGTGGTTTGAGAAGAGTAACTTTGTTTAGTTCAGACGGAGATTGTAAAGGCATGCAGGGTTATGTTCACAATTTGAAGGCCATGCCTCAAATGTCCTCCATAAATGATCATTTCTTTGAGGTAAATGGTAGTTGTTGTTTTCCAAATTCCTAATTATAATTCACTTGCTTGAAAATATATATTCTCTTGGCAGGATCCACCTCTACATCTATCGATTGACAATTCATCTGCTTCAGAAATTGAAGAGGACAAAGATGGTGTTTGGAGCATTATTGGTGGCAAGGTTAGAAGACAGCTCTATATCGATATTTGACTTGTCAATCGCCATTCAGTGGAATATATTTACAGCTAATTAACACAATGCTCTGAAATTATTCTAATGTTTATTATTACCTTTATCCTTGAAATCACAGGCATCGTGTCGAAGGAATTTTTCTTTAGATGTCGTTTTATTGGATGCCCTTGGTCAGCCTCTGAACAGGGAAATCGAGGTTCGTGTCTCTTCCTATTTGTCACGTTGTTCGCTTCCGTGTTAAAAAAGTGAACCCACTATTTACACGTATTCTCGGTTTTATAATAGGTTCTTGCTACTCTCTTGTATGCTGACACTGGGGTGCCTGTGGAGAACACGAGCGATGAAGAAGCTCCACTTTTGATGACCTATGATGGAATTGAATTTGCTTCTTGTGAAAGACCTTGTAAAGTATTGCACGGGCGAGCCTCCTTCAAGCTCAAGATATCTCAGGTACTAAAATCACGCATGAAAAATAGCATATTAGAGATCAGACTTAGTTTCATGTTAGAATACATTTCTATTTTTTTTATTGATTCTAATGGAAATGGTCTGAAAAAGTTGTCGTTCACGTTTCAGCTTTCGTCCAAGTGTGACAATAGGCTATTTTGCATTCGGTTTGACATACCGAAGATGGGAAGCTACCCTTTCCTCAGGACGTTTTCTCGGCCAATTCGTTGTATTTCAAGGAACCGCAATAATAATACCCGGCCATCTACCATTGTGTGGAAAAAGCTCAGCTCCGGCAGCCATTCTCACAATGGACCTCAGTTACACAGTTCAGATGATGGATCATTCGAACTTCACCACAACATTGTACAAGAAGCAAAACCAAACCCTTCATCAAAGCGGATCAGATTGGGCCAAGAAAAATTATCCTCAACCCTAGACCGATCTGATGAGGAATGCAACTCTCGTCAGGTAAATGTTCATATTAATCAGCTAAACACGTTTTTGTGATAATTCTATTTATTCAAGATGTATAATCAAAACTAAAAGTTTACCGCTCTCTTCTCATTAGGTGGAGAATGGTAATGGCACATATCCGGAGGGGATAGATAGAAATCACGAGGAAGAGGACAACAACTCTCCTTCCGACTCAGAGAGCATCGAAGCGAGAAACTCAACGATCAGCAGCTTGTCGAGTAGTAAATATCCAACTTCTGACCTGACCGTCTTCAGATACTGCCTGGGAGGGTTGAGTGAGAGGTCTCTTCTCCTCAAAGAGATTGTAAATTCAGTTTCCAACGAAGAGCTTCTGGAATTCGCGCATCAGGTTTCCTTGTTTTCAGGATGCTCCCACCACCGGTAAGCATATAATAACAGACATTTAAGACGATGATGCTAATTTTTTCTTGGGAAAATGGCAAAAACATGCGGTATACTATCACACTTTTGCAAGAGGGTGATGTGAACTTTGATTTTTTGTGCAAAATGTGTGTATTTGTACGAAAATGACGAAATTGTCCTTAACATTAAGAACTATTTTAATATATATATATATATATATTTTTTGTAAAAGATTTTCTGAAAATATCTTTTAACTAAATTTTGTATAGTCAAAATTTGTAATTTATTTTTTTAATTCTTATTTGTCATTTTTGTACAAATACACACATTTTGCAAAAAATCAAAGTTTTGGGCACATTTTTGCCATTAACAAAGTACACAATATCCTCTTGCAAAAGTGTGATAATATATATAGCATGTTTTTGCCATTTTCCCTTTTTTACTTCAATGGTTACATTCTGTAATGAATCATGAACCATATTTTTTCCTTAAGACAACAGATAATAATCGCGAGAAGACTGATTGAAGAAGGAACGAGGGTTTGGAACGTGATCTCTCAGAACAACCAGCGCGTTCATTGGGACAACGTGGTCTTCGAGATCGAAGAACAGTTCATGAGGATCGCTTGCTGCCGTACCAGATCTCTCACCCTAGAGGTCCCTCTCTCTCTCTCTCTCCCTCCCTCTATATACATATCACTTGTGTAAGTAAATGCTGAGCTTCTCGAATTGTTTTCAGGACCTCGACCTCTTGAGGAAGATCTCCGGATGCAACGAGTACCTGACCCAAGAAAACTTCGAGAAAATGTGGTGCTGGTTATATCCTGTGGCTTTCACCATATCGCGGGAGTGGATAAACGCGCTGTGGAGGTCTACATCGTCGAAATGGATAGAAGGGTTTGTCACGAAGGAAGAAGCGGAATCGTCGCTTCAAGGGCCGAGAGGGGTTCAAGAACCCGGGACATTCATATTGCGCTTCCCCACTTCGAGGAGCTGGCCTCACCCCGATGCCGGGAGCTTGGTGGCAACTTACGTTGGCATTGACTCCACCATTCACAACAAGCTTCTCTTCCTCGACTCCATCTACAGGTACACGTATTTGAGCTCTCTGTGTTTTTTCAGTATTTGTGACAACATAGGCAATTAAGCATTAACCAGCTTCATTTTCACTTGTTTGTAGCTCAAATGCTCAGGAGATGAGTGTGAGACCTCTGCAGGACATGTTACTGGCTGAGCCTGAGCTTTCTAGACTTGGAAGGCAAGTTACATTTCATTTCGAATCATATATTGTGAATTTGAAGTAAATTAAGTTCTTCTGAAACTAAGGGTTGCGAGTAGGGCTGTTCATGGTTTTGGAACCGGACCGAACCGTTTCTTATGGTTCTCAATTTGGGGAACCATACCTGGAACTATGGGTACTTGACGGGTCGGTTATAACTGCTCATGACCATTGGCTGTTTTTTCGTTTCCAACCGGACTGAACCGAACCGATTAGCTTTTGGTCTTCATTTTGAGTCTGATTTATGGGCTGAATTAGGTGTGTAGAAGTTTTTTTTTGCACTAATTACACAATTTTATTCCATGCAATGCTAAATTATAAACTATTGATACAACATGGTTATGATTTTTAAGAACCAGATATGAACCATAATTGAATTGTTCTCTTAAAACTATAATAAAAACCGAGCCATTATCTACCGTTTTCTCTGGTACAGTTTAGCTCGGTTCTCGGTTTGGAATCGGTTCCGAGTCCAAAATAACACCCATAGATGTGATTATGTAACAAACACGAGGTCCCTGACCCCAAACCCTGCACTTGTTGTAATTGCTGATAGAAAAAAATCTGAACAAATTGTTTGTTTCTTGAAAATGCAGGATATTGAGAAGTCACCGAGCTTGAAGATGGAATGAATTGTTCATTGGCACAAAGTGTTTTTTCTGAGGTTTATAGATTATTTTGTTGTTCTTGTGTTCTTTATGCACCTTTTTTTCTTCTTCTTTTCAGATACTGAGCTGTTGGAAATGAAAAAATAACAAGAAATTTGAGTGTAGTACTTATTAGAAATCTGTTTATACAAAAGACCGATCTAATAATAATCGTTCGGCATCAACACCGAAGAACATCTATTCGAACCCCAGTTCGAATCAACCAACCTTCCATCACCTGCATCAGAATCAACAATCTCAACATCCAAATCCATACAGTAACTGTTCATAGCAAACTCTTGAGTCCAACTCCAAACACACAGCCTCGTACCTCCCCGACGACGTCGTTCTGATGCTAAACCTCACCGCTCCCGCCTTTTTATCCTCCCCAATCCTCCTCAAAACCGGATACTCCACAATCGGCTGGTCCTCCTCCAGGCCGTTGGTTCTGATCTCCATGTTTTTGGTTTTCTCCTCCCCAATCTCCAGCGTAAAGGGTTCCTGCAACGACGTGGCGAGGAAGTCGTTTTCCTCGTAGAACACGAAGGTCTCTATGCGATCGAATGAGATTTGGAAAACGAGGCTAGGGTTTTAGATTGTGAGGCTGGATCGCCAAGTGGCGGCGATGGATTTGTCCGAGATGACGAGGTTGGATAGGGTTAAGGAGGAGAGGTGGAAGGTTGGAGCCTTGAGAAGTGAAGGGTGGTCCAAATTATGGGAATTGAGGCTATTAAGGTTGAGACAAGGATTATTCTGACTATGTTGGTCTTAGGTTTGGAGATTGGTGGAGGGAGATTGGTGGATAGTAATGGTGCTGGGGAGAGGTTGAGTCTTGTGTGTCTTGGTTGGATCTCAAGTTTAGAAGACATTTTTGGGAGTGAGATGTGATTTGTTTTTTTAGAGAGTTTGTTAGTTGAGTTTGCTGAAAATAAGGTTGATTCGCAACTAACATAACTAATTAGCCAGATTAAGAACGTGGAATTCTCATTACACAAAGATGTGAACTACTCAAATTTGAACTTTATTTATGGTAAAAAGTAACTAAAGTTGTGAACTATTCAATTATAAACTTTCTTTATCGTATATAGGAAGTAATGTGACTTTGCCTCTTTTTTTTTTTGCAAAATATGTGATTTTGTCCAAAAAGGACGAAATTACAAAAAAAAATTTAAACAAGTTGAATTTCTGTCGATCAAATAAAAATATTGAATTCCTGTCAAATCTAAAACATTATCTTTTTTTCTCCCCATAATGAACTCATAATTTAGATATGCATAATTTACAAGGTCAAGGAGATGAATAAATACCAACAGTATGCATTTGCACAATGCATTTAAACCTTACCAATAAGTTGTCACAGTATTCTAAAATATTACTCTTTTCTTTCTCTAAAAACATAAACATGAACAAAACTACAGCATCAAAATCACAAACATTCATTACTTTCTGGTTTGGGAAAAGAACTAACTAATAAGCTACAAGGATGTGAGTAGCTATGAACCCACAAAGCACAATCTACAGCTTCAGAAAATGAGATTCAGCTCACAATTGCTTGACCCTTTCGGAAATTCTGTCAACTTCATGGAATCATCAAAATACTCAGAATTTGTACAATCAATTGTCACCTTCCTCAGCACTTTCCCATTCACTAGCAGGAACTTTATGGCCTCAATCTCGTATTCGTCCCCGTAAAATTCCTGAATCTCAATCTCCTCGAGGCTCGACAGCAAACAGATTGGCGCATGTTTTGGCGGATTCCATTGACATTTTATGTCTTCAGAATCAAGACCAGCCTAAAAAAACAGTAACATCAAAGATATATAAGCATTTGTATGCTGCAAAACAAAAACAAAAAAGTGATCAATGTTGATAAATTTACCTCCTTCATGACAAGAACTCGTAAATTAGGAGAGTTCTCAAGAAACTCGTTCAACCAGCGCCAGGTATTGTCACCGGCAATCTCCAAGCGAATCAATTTAGAAAATGTAGGCATATTCGGGGAAATCACATCAGCGAGTGTATCCAAATTATGATTATCCATCGCATTGCTCATAGCCTACACAAGTTTTCAAGAAAATGTCTACATGATGCAAAAAAAACCCCATCAAATTTGGTTCAAGACTTCAAGTTTTGAATATATACATACCTGCAGAGTCTCTTGAGATATGGATATGAAGGAAGCGTCCGAAACCCCCCTAAGAATCTGAAAAACGCCGAGGCTTTGGTGAACGTCAACACGCGCTTTCACCAACGAATACAGATTGTACGTCAAAAACTCCTCCGTGTCCTCGTCTTTGAGATCCAAGCATTCGAGGTACGGGGCATTGATTTCGAGCTGGTAATTGTAACTTCCCGGATGACTCCTAAACGTGCTGCGACAATACAACCTCAAGCTTTTCAACGAAAACGCTGACACATTAACAACCCAATGCTCTTCATCTATATCCCTATTTATATTCAGCTCCTCGAGGACGGGGCAGCCCCGCAGGAGGTCCTGCAGTGACTCCTTGGAAGAGTACTTCACGTGGTCGAGATCGAGAATCTTCAGGCGGGGGAGGTTGACGTCAGTGGGGGTGTCTAGGACAACAGCGTGGCTCAATTTCAAGACCACCAGCCTCTCGCACGTGAAAAGCATCCGAGGCAGGCTCTGAGGCGTTTTAGTACCAAAGCCGAGGCTGAGGTGTTGGACTCTGAGGCTGATGGCGGCGCAGATCCAGGTGTGCACGAAGACCGAGTTGCAGTCGTGCTTGCACCTGAGGTCAAACTTCTCGACAAGTGACTCCCTGTTGAGGAGGCACTTGCTCGCGGCGGTGATGTACTGCATCATCCTCCCCGCGTCTTTACCCTGCCTCATGAACGAGGTGTCGTCGATGTCTATGTTGGGGCTCAGCCTCCATTTGTGAATCCATCGTTGAGACAGCGCGCTGGTTTTCACCGCGTCTTTGGTGGGAAGAAACGAGAAAATGTGACTGATGTATGGATCGGGTAAGTCGCTGATTATATCGCGTATGCTACTCTGTAAACCTGACTCCATTACTGCTCTAAGAATCAAAACAAACCGTACTATCTGCACAAAGCGACTGAATTTAACTATAAGCGAACTCACATATCCGAGAAAAGATTACACACTGATGATTCAAGAAATTGAACGCTACTTGGGAAACAACAAAGAACATTTTTCTCTCCTTACAGAGATCGGACGAGTCCAAGACTCATTCGATAGACTAACTCAGGTTTTAGGGTCTGGTTGGCCATTTAGAGTTTAGACCATAAAGTTGGTCTCAAAGCATCACAAAGTTCATCATTTGTTCAATGTTACTGATCTATGAACCACCCAAAATCAACAAAACCATACTATCTGCACAAACCAACTGAAATTTAACTACAAGCGAACATTAAAAAAAACAAAATTCACACACCCGAGAAAAGATTACACACTGGCGATGCAAGAAATTGAACGCTACTTGGTCAACAACAAAGAACATTTTCTCTCCTTACAAAGATTGGACAAATCTAAGACTTGTTCAATTAGACTGACTCGGGTTTTAGGGTTTGGTAGGCAATTTAGAATTTAGACCATGAAACTGGTCTCAAATCATCACAAAATTCATCATTTGTTCAGTGTTACTGATCTATGAACAAACCCTAAATAGAGCCTGAATCAACAAAACTCGCAAGAACACATGTGAACCATCATTACCTACTAATATACAATTTCAATGCTATATACACTCATATAATCCAAACAACTTAATCACTTATATGAAAATAATGGTTAACATACTAAATTAACCAATAACACGACGCCCCAACCAGAAACCGAAAAAAATTCTAATTTTTATTGTGTTTGACTGAACATTAGGTGCAATTAACAATCCCAACTATTCAAACCCAGTTGCTTGCAGTTTTGATGGGTAAATCATAAAAAAATGTTTTCGAGAAGTTTTCAAATCCTAATCAGACGAGATCGCACAAAAACACAACGAATCAATGATTTTGACAAAAATAAGGAAATTAAGTACCGGAAAATTCAGTAGACGGTCGGAAAGTACTGTCTCTTGGCGAAATTAAGCTTCCTGGATCGCTCCATGACGAATCGATTTGGGCTGTAGCGAAAATCACAGGAACTCCATCGCATCCACGTGAGCGGCACGTGATCACAAAATTATAAACAAGTCCCTTATTTTCTTATTAGGTTGTTCTCATGTGATAAAGAAAATTGAAAGTAACAAAAAAGTATTTACTTTTATTTATTATTTATTTTATCATGTTTGTTACTTAATTATTGATTGATGAGACAAACTTTCCTGACTAAAATATTGAAAATGAACCATTGACCTACTAGTTGGCCTTCCTCCTCCCTAACTTCAGGACAGTGTAGTTTGGGAATGGTAGAATTGTCTATAGAATTAAAAAAATTATCATTTAAAAATGAGCATCTTTTTTAAGAGATGTTGTGGATTTAAACTTTGGAGGTTACATGAGATGGGAATAACTATTGAAGTTTTTCTAGTAAGTTAGTATTAAGCTTGTTATTAACCTATTTAAGTAACCCATTTTAGGTTCTATTTAAACATCATCCCCTGAATTCTTTTGAAGAAGAAAAACTAATTTAATAACAATGGTTGATATATTTATTTTTGATTGATACAATTTAGAATGATGTTTTCGTCCATCAAATACTGAGAGACTTTATCTTATTGTTGTTGAAAGGATCGCATAATACAAGTTCTCCATCATCGTTTTCCATAATGATCTGACCTTCTAAAACCATAGAGGTTGATGGATCTCCATAACAAAGGTCCCGCTAGTGAATAACTTAATATATACATCCTTTGTACTGAATTCCATCAAAACTCAAAGTGAAATATTTTTCCTTCTTCAGCCTCCAATAAAAAAACGAAAGAAATACTCTTATCATTAAGGGCAGACCAACTATAATGCCAATTCGGACGACGGTCATGAACATCAACATCTGTAACTCTCTAACTATTTCATAGATATTACTGGAAAGCATAGTTGCCCCGAACGACTTTTCATTCATTCAGAACCATGGAATGTCATATGTGGAATACCACAAGTAAAAACCATTAATATTGGGGCACATAGGGAAGGTCAAAATCACCACCATGAATTTTCAGCTATTGGCGTTCAACTTGTAAATCTCAACTCTCGCATCCAAATCATTGAAACAAGTTTCAAAATAGATGATTCCGAGCACTTTATAGTCATGAGCATGGCTTCATAAAAATTAGCTCCGCGCAGGAGTGGGACATCCGAATCCGGCAGAAAAAGATATCCCTATCAGACGGCCTCCATTAAAATATATTACTATATTCATTACTAAACAAATACATGAGATCCTTACAAGTACCCA
>JAYMTP010000454.1:0-33685 GCA_036897365.1 Geranium brycei | reverse complement strand
TATATATATATTGTGATTTTCATTTTGATAGTACAAAATATTGTTGTGTATATTTGCTTAAAAGAAATAATGAGCACAAAGTCGATTGTCATGTTCATGGAAAAAAGTGACTTTAAGATGAATATGTTGAAATGGTTGACATATGTGTATTCAACACACGAAGTATTCATGTTGTAACATTGTCAATCTAATGGTGTTGCTGAAAAGAAAATATCACAATCTATGCGAGATGTATGTGATAACTAGGGATAATTCTTGTTCACTATGGTGTGGTATAATACTTTTTCATGTCACTACGGTGTTTCATTAAGTATCACTATTACCCTAAAGGTATTAGAACTGACGGAAAAGTTACTGTTTGAGATTATTTTTTTAAAATACTCAATCTACCCTTACATTAAAAATGAAAAAATGAAAAAAAAAACGTTCTTCTAGTGAGGAGAATGTGTTCGGCTGCCATCTGGGAAGAGAGATGCAACCTCGGCGTCCATGGCTAGTTTCGACCTAGAACTTTGGCATCTACTCGCCGAGGCGAATCTCAGATCCTCCTAGAACGAACATGACCATCCAAATCTGGCTTAATCGCTAGAGTGTCTCTGCCTCCTCCATCGCCGACTTCGTCTTGTCGAGGAAGAAGATGGAACCCCTAAGTTTTCATTTTTTTTTCTTTCAGTTTTTGTTGAAATGACTCTTAAAATAATACACTGTGGTGGTGCGAAAAGGGTTATACCACACCGTAGTGAACATGAATTATCCATGATAACTAATAAGTTTTGGGTCACCGGAAAAGATTATTAATTTGACAATTATGAATTTTTTGGGGAACAATGATTTTCAGCAAATTATCTTTAAAATAAGGTAATATAAATAAAGTTGATAAAACTTTGAGTTAGTAAAAGAAGAGCATTCGTACGACTACTTGGATATGTGGGGGTGCTTAGCAAAAGATTTGACTTCAACTCTAAGGAACACACGAACATGAAGAAAAAATGTTGAGTATGTATTCATTGGACATGCACAAAATAGTAGGTTCTTGTGTATGATTTCAAAATCCCAATATACACAAAGTTCTCACAATATGGGGAAGATATGTTTTTTTAAACTCGTTCTCAATAAAATTATTAAATATATTTTAGATTATAATTATTTTCAAATGTTTTTTATAATTAGTTATCACCCTTATTCAAATTTTAGTAACATACTAATTAAATTTGCTCTTTTAACTTTTAGTAAGGTTACATAATTTATTAATCTATTCTAACTAAGTGGTAACTACTACATTCTCTTTTATTTTCTTTTTGAATAATTACATGATATTTTTAGTCTATCTAAAAACTCTCCCTATCTCATGTATATAATAAGATTTGAACTCACAATCCTTCAATAGAACACTTTAGCTGTTTAGAGCACACTCTTTCTCTTTATCTTCTCCATTAATTTTTAGGTGAAGCTCAGAGCTCTAGAGTCCAACTTCTTTATTCTTTCGTAGATTTTGGCTTTAGAATTTTTTTTTCTTTTAAATTGATCATTCGAATTATTAGTTAGGGAAAACCTTGGATAACTATTCCTAGAATTATTTGTTTTTCATTTAACGATAGTTAGAATTTTTTCTCTGTTTAGGGATACCCTAAAATTGCGAAAATGGCACCGGTAGTGATTCTGTTAATTTTTTATGTTGAAAATACTAAAATACCCATAAATGGGTATTAACCTTTTAAATAATGTCTTTTTATACCCCCACTCTCCGTCACCTGCACCGACGTTGTTTCTTGGCCAGCCACCAGACTTTGCTCTGCCTGAGCTGCCGTCTCCAGTAGAGGTCATGTGGCGGAGGCTACACTTTTTTCAAAAGTTTCGCGATTTGGATCTTGATTTCTTCGGCAGAACCCGCCATGACAAGCAACCAGAGCCGTCTGATTCATTGTCGATCGCCACTCTCTCTGAATCTGAGGACAGTTTTTATTTTTTAGATCGATCTCGTGTCCTTCCTGTTTCTCCATCGTTTAACACCAACACTACTCTCTCTCACCCTCACTGTTCACAACCCAAAAGCTGCTTCACATTTTCACAGCCATGGCTTCATTTTGGTCATAGAAAAGACCAGAGACCAACTACGGCTCCTCAACCTCCTTATTTCTTCAACATACTTCTCCCTGAAAACCCTTCACCAAGAGAAGCTGGTAAGCTTTTTCCTGATTTACCCTTTGAACGATTCTCTAATTTTCTTCAATCTGAACATCACCCATCCAATCAAAATCAAAATCAATAACAATGCATGATTGGTTGATTAGTTTTAGTACAAAGGTGGATTTTTTATCCCTAAATTTGTGTTTCCTGCTAATGAGTTTTGTCCATTACCACCTAGAAATGAAAATGTTCCAAAATAGTCTTCAATTTGTTCCTTTTGTTCCCATTTAGTTATAAGTTATATTTCAAATTAGTCCTAAAGATAAAAATCAAGTGTTTGATTCCATTTGGTACTAAAGTTTGATCCGATTATGTTCTAATTTAGTTGTTAGGTTGGATAATCATTTGTAATGAAACCATCCTCGTTAAATTAGAACATTTTTGCTTGAAGTAGAGATTAAATTAGAATAAGAAGCTGAACTTAGACTAAATCAGAACATGCTCCGTTCAAAACTTTTATGTTTGGTAGTTGAGGAACTGCAGAGTTGAGACATTTGGAAATTATTTTCATCCCTCCCAACGGGTTCTAACCGTTGTGAAATAGTTGAGTGTCCCTTGGAAACTTTGTTATTGTGAATTATAGAAAGACAAATTTGTATAACGGTGGGGGAGTTGGAAAATTGACAAAAATGGTAGTTTGGTAGTTGAAGTAACCAATAGCTGTTCATTAAAAGATTTTGCAAATATCCAATTCAACACCACAAATTATGAAATCAATGAAGAATGTAACGCAGTTCATGGCCATACGTCTACTAAATATCGCAGTCATTTTCGAAGACTAATAATGTTGTTCTTTGTTTTCAACTAATTTACGTTTGTAACTTATTTAGTTTTCTTTGTTTTACGTAATAATATCAATGTATATTTTTCATACAATGACGCGAAGATAGTGATGGTTTTGATGTACAATGAATGATTGATTATTTGGCGTGATTCAGTTTGCATCTTATGACAACTATTGTTACTATTCTCCTAAAAATAAGGTGACAAGTGCTTTATGGCAAAAGTCCAGGAGAAAGTTGAATTTTGGAGCCATAAAAAATAAACTTAGATTTGACTAAACATCATGATGTTAAGGAAAATCTAAAAAGATATGTGGAAATCGATCGAAACCGGGCAAAATCAAAACCAGGACAAATCAAAACGAATTCGATTCTGAAGGTCATAAACGCAGTTAACCGTAGGTAATGTAGGAAAATGAGGAAATGCAAGCCTCTGACCTTAGGGAAGAGAGTCAAGCACCTAACCAATAGCTCAAGCACATTTTTCATAATATTTTTACATATTTTTCTTATATTTAAATGTAAATTGCCCAACTAAAAGCACATTCCGCTTCAGTGTCACATATCTCCCAAATTAAAAAATATATCTCACAGAAATGTTGAATATACTTATATTCAAAATAAGTTTTGTTATGTGTACCTAGTCGCAATTACACTAAATTTATATTCAGTCAAATTGCTTGATATTACCATGTATTACGAATAATAAAATAGTAATATTGATTACAATTTCAATATCGGTCAAAAAAATCCTTAGGCATTGAAATTCAAACGGCGTGTATGATGGTGACTTGGGTTTTAAACACGTCGGCGTGTTAAAGCAAAAGTAGTTGTAGAAGAGGACGGACCACCTATAAATAACCAGACAATACCGTTACTATTGATTCCATTTCTGATGTTTTGACTTCTTTGTTTAGTATAAACAACAGAGAAGTATCAAACGCGTTGAGTTTTGCAACTCCTTTAATTTACCACAACAATCTGCTGATTCATATATGAAAGGAAGAAAAAAAAGAGTTATGTTTGAAGGTGGGTCCTTCAAGAGACAGTGTTTTTGCGTGGACCACTTGCTTTGTGCCTTTGATAAACTCAAACCGATTCAATTTTCTGTTCATTATTTTCTTGGCAGAAAATCTCAAAAGTCTATGTTGTTTTAAAGGATATATTTGGTACTCTCTGTGACTCCAGAGATGCAATACAAAATTATAACCAAATAGACCAAATTGTTCGAACCGGAAAATAACAAAAGCAAATAGCTATGAGATGATGATACAATTACACCTTGATGGCATATTTCCTCATCGGAAAGTACATCTCCCTCTTCTTCTCCCTTTCTGTCTTCAAAGATGCCTGCATAATCAAATAACCAATAGCTCAGTTTTTGTTTGCAAAAGTCGGCCACATGAATGAGCACCAAAAAAGAACCAGTAAAGGGTTGGCGGCATATATGGTGCAAAACTGAAATATACTGACAAGGAAAAAATGATCTCAAGCATTTGAACTCATACATAAATACATTTATAGATTTTTGAAGAAAATGTATCTGTAAGTGTGGGTGAATTTAAAGTTCAACTTTAATCCTTGTCAGCAAGCAAATATAGTTGAAATAAATTTAAGAGCTGGTAAAACTTTAAGTAGAAAATGGTTGAGAATTTTACAGAATAAAGAAAAAGGAACCATCACACGCTCAACAAAGATTTTCCTCAACTATCTATGTCACGCCTTGGGGAATTGAGCCCAATTTTTCGCCCAAGGGTAACCATCGTTCGTGCCTTCGACCCTCGATGACTAATTCCCCAAGTTCTCGTGATCCAAGTATGAACGATAAGAAAGGATAAAAGGATGGTGGCTCGAGTTGAACACACCAAACGACGAGAATCATAAATTAAAAGTAAACGATATTTTATTAGGTTGGGGCTTACTTCGCCTTTGGGGGAGGCGGCTCAAGACCCCAATGATTTCGTGAAAAATAATGAAAAGAGAGATCTCTATTTATAGAGTTCTCCCAAGCCAAACTAAGAAAGGAAAGAAATCTAATGCAATTATAATTCTAAGGGAAATCCTAGCTAAACTTGAGGAGCAAGTTGGACGAACTTGGACTCGATGTGGCGGCCAAGGAACCCTCCTAGGGTTTAATGGTCGGAGTGGAGTTCGCGGGCATTTCTTATTGGACTGGATAGAAAGTGGGCTGACATTGTGAGGCCGGTCCACTTGGGAACGTCGTTGGCGAGTGTGGGCGACTCGCGGAAACTCTTGGTACGTCGTGGGCTTACTTCGGCATTGGGGGAGGCGGCTCAAGACCCTGATGATTTCGTGAGTTTACAATGAAGGAGAGTACTTTATTTATAGAGTTCTCCCAAGCCAAACTAAGAAAGGAAAGAAATCTAATGCAATTACAATTCTAAGGGAAAAGGGAAATCCTAACCAAACTTGAGGAACAAGTCGGACGAACTTGGACTCCTTGTTGACTAGATGTGGTGGCTGGCTTGGTGGATAGAACCCTCCTAGGGTTTGATGGTCGAAGTAGGGTTCGCGGGCTTCACTTATTGGAGTGGATAGAAAGTAGGCCGGCATTGTGAGGTCGGTCCACTTGGGAACGTCGTGGGCGAGTGTGGGCGACTCGCGGGCACTTGTGGGCACACGCGGGCACTCTTGGTACATCGTGGGCATCTTCAATTGGCCCGTGGGTAGTATTGTCGCCCACGAGCGCTACTGGTCGGTCGGTGGTTGGCCAGCGGGCATTATGAGGCATCCGCGAGCGTCGTTACTCTTCGGGGCGCATCGAGCGTTGTTGGGCCCGTCGTGGGCAATCTCGGGGCTCGTTGTGGTCGAGCCATGGGCCATACTTCGGGCGGACGTTGGGACCGTCCGTGGGCAGTCATGAACCTTAACTGGGCATGGGTCAGGACACTCGGTTGGGCGACCTTGGGTAGATTCAGATGAGTTGTTTGGTCATGGCGACCAAGACAACCGTGGGGAGGATCAGTAGTCTCCAGGGGTGGATAGTACGAGTGTGCAAGAGTTTATGCACAACCCGAGAGGGTGCGAGGGGAGAGTCATCGCACTAATATATGTTGCACACTTGCATAAATAAGGACTATGGGATACGACATTATACAAATATTGACACAACTTTATAAAACTAGGATAAGACACATATATGTTGTATAAAAATATATAAACATTGATAATACAAACATATGGTTGATATAACTGTAAATAACAAATTAAGAAAAACATGGTGATAAATAATATAAAAGAAATTCAGTAAGCAACTCTAATTGTATTAAAAATCTTAGTTTAATGATAGAGATCTGAAATTTCAAAAAGAACCGAGTAGAAGTTGGGAAATATGAGTAATAATTGAATTTTTAAAATTAAATATTCAATTTGGGAAATAATATAGTTTCAAAGCCTTAAAATTCTGCACATTGAAAGTTGGCAGTTTCTATAAGTTAGAAGTTTCTTCAAAAATTAGATTATTAACTAATTCTACATACTATCAAGTGATATATCTGATTCAGAGCTATCAAATATTATTCTTCAAGGTTGCATTACAGATGTATATTCCATAAACCAAAATTACAATAAAACTACTCCAGTTCAGCTTGCTTTGCTTAATAAAACTACTTAACGTCTACATCAATGTGGATAATCGTGTTAGGATAAATACAGACTACGAATGCCAGTAAGCTCATAAACTAAAGCCATAAGACTAAACTCTTTAGAGATTGAGCTTTGGCTAACTCATTCAACAGTGGGTTTGGTATACTAATGCCCATAACAGTGTAATTTTAAAGACTTTAATCTGTTCCATAATAGGGACCTTCACTTGATATGAAGCATGAAGAGGTTCTTAGACCAAGCCAGTACTTGATCAGTGTTGTAAAAAACAATAGGCGCTAGTCGGTCTGAGAGGGCCTTTCAGGGACTAATTGTAAAATAAATGGGGGATTTTTGTAACATTGCTTAAATCATAGTATGGGTAGAAGTACCTAACAACAGCTGAACAACAAAATCCAAGCAAAGAAACATCCATGGAACAATCTGTTAAACTCTGCAGGCAATCAATGCCAATAGCCCAACACCATGAACCCGCATGGCTACTCCAACAATGTTACACTCAGGAGACCATAACACATTCAATACAAATGCAATTGAAATTCGATCAACAACTAGTTTGTGAAATGGAATGTGAGACAAGCACACAACATCTTAAAGTTAAAACATTGGCATGAAGTAGAAAAGCTAACCTGGTGATTGGTGAGGCGTCTGCGAATGGCACGGGTCTTCTTGGGGCGGAGATCAAGGGGAATGAACTTCTTGTTCTTGTAGACCTCCCTCAGAGCAGCCTTCTGCTTCTGGGAAATGACAGTCAACACTTGAGCAATCGACAACCTCACAACCTTGCTGCAACACCCCCAATAATCCTAATATGAATCCTAATCCAAATCCAAATAAAGAAGAAATGGGTATGTGGAGATTTACATCTTAGAGAGCTTGTTGGGAGCTCCACCGGTGACTTACGACAACGGAGGAGGGAAAGCTCCGCTTTAAGATCTTTCAACTGTGCCAAAAGATCCGCCTTGCTCTTGTTCGTCAGCTCGTGAACCTTCATCCTCGCTAATCCACACCCAAATTCAGCATTTCATATGCAAAAGTAAACACAAGAATGAAAGCTGCTCCGAGCTTCCCTTACCCATGGTGGATTGCTGCGCCCGATGGCACTCCAAAAACCCTAGAAATCTCCAAGACAGAGCCATAGAGGTGAGCTTTATAGGTTGCTATGGAAATGGGCTGTGCTATACAACAACTTAGGCCCAATAAGTGCTATACTGATTATGGAGATGGGCCTATTGGTTAGTTATGCTCAGTTTATTATCCCTTTTTCATCAAGTTCAAACATTTTGTTTGTTAAAGGACGGGTAATGACATTTTGTTACACATTATAGCAAAATCATACTTTTATACCCTAACTACTTTTCTCTCTTTTTTAATACCATAACAATTATTTTGTGACAACCTACCTCTAAAATGCCTAAAATACCTAAACTACCCTTGGTTTTAAAAAATCATAAATTGAATTGGTTCAATTTTGTTTATCTCTAATTCAATTTGGTTTGTTTTAAGATGCAATTACAGTTATGCCCCCGAATCTAAAATTAAATTTGAACCATTTCAAATATAGTTTGATAAATCAAATTAAACCGTTTTTATTCTAATTTCTTAAACCATAGGTATTTTAGTCATTTTAACATAGGTTATTTATGCTCATTACTTATTAATTTTTTAACTGGAAAACTTCAAATTTTTATCGGCAAATAGTAAATCAAGGAATTTGAAATATAAACAATGGTATTTAAGTGATTTCCTCGCAAAAGAACATGAATAATAAAAACAAGAGGCAAAAAAGTAAATCAGTAAAAAAATAAAATAATATTTGAGTGTCCTAGTGTTAGAACCGCATACTTTTTAGCATACTTAAATGTCATTTCAAGTGTTCTAATATTCTCCAACTTATCATATTAATTTTTGACTAATCTCATTTTCATCTTCCATTAATTCTATTTCAGAAAGCCCTTTCCACCCAACTTGATCCTATCAATTTTATAGAGCATTGGTCTTTTCCCCTTGTATATATTGTAAATCACAAACCCAAAGTGAAGCTTAGAAGCACAACACAACCAACTTCCCATGTTTTTGCCTCTGAAACATAAGAGCCAATCTTGAAGAGAATTTTTTGTTTCCCTTTTGTTCCATACGACAGATTCTCTAAACCACTAGTCCAAATATGAAAGGAATAGATACATTGTGTGCAACAACAGCCATATCCATGGATCCAATCTCTTCCTTAACCACGGAGGTGGGCGGGCGAGGCATCGATAGGCACAACCCAATGATCAGAGATGGAAGAAGAGGTCTGCCCAACCCTCCTTGCTCCTCCCCACACCCTCCCATCAGTCCCAAACCTCAGAATACAGAACCAAGTGTTGAGAAGAAGAAGAAGAAGAAGAAGAAGAAGAAGAAGAAGATAGCATCGAGGAGGAGCTTTGTGAGTGATTTGTTCACTCCTCCTGGTTCTGCCAGATACTTGCTCAGTGACGCTCCTTTCTTCGATGGGTTTTCAGATTATGACCCTCCCAACAAGGACAAGAACACACTAGCTCTTGGGAATCAAGATCATTCCTCTGTTTCTCCTCGATCTTCACACCAGGTTTCTCTTCTTCTTTCACCATAATCAATACCAAAATGTTTGATTCATAAGGACAACAAGACTTTCAACTTTCACCTATCAACTCACCCTTTTAGGTGCTTAGTCCATCTAACTCCATGGCCCAAACTAGTGTTCTAGAAAACACTAGGGGCTAGTCAGGCGGAGAGGGTCTTATGAAAACTAATAAGAGATTAATCAAAAAGTATATCAGATTGAAGGATTAATGGGACAAGTCGGAGAGTTTTAGAACACTGGCCCAAACAGTCAGTTCTACACGCACGCAGAATCTCACGTACTTAGGGTGAACAACCTACATAAATTATTTTGGTGGATGGGACTTCAATGAACTTTGTAGTTTGATTTAAGGTGGGGTTGGTGCAGGAGGTTGTGGTGTTGAGGGTATCATTGCACTGCAAAGGATGTGAAGGAAAAGTGAGAAAGCATCTCTCAAGAATGAAAGGTAAATATCTGCATATTTTATCACTCAACATTCTCATGTAACTCATAACACGACAAATATGTATATGTATGTATGTATGTATGTGACAGGTGTTACATCCTTCCACATAGATTATGCAGCAAAGAAGGTGACGGTCACCGGAGATGTGACTCCGGCGAGTGTTCTTGCAAGTGTTTCCAAGGTGAAGGCTGCTCAATTTTGGACAGTCCCATCTACCAAATCAGAAACCAAGAAATACAATTAATATACCTGTTTGGAGGACAGTGAGGCGTGGCGTGTGGCAGAGGCTGTCTCTTACAATGTGGTATATTATTGAGTGAGTGAGGCTCATTTGCTTCTGTTGTCTGTGTAGCATAGAAAAACAGAAACAAAATGGTTTATTTTATTGTCACAATGATGGTTTGAGGTTTGTAGTTTCCAATGCCATATTCTCATGTTTCTTGCGCATGCTTCGGCGGTGAATCTCTTGCTCATAATGTAACTAGTCAGGACATTAGCGGGTTCTCTCTCAAATATAAAACTCATTTGGGTAAAACATAATCCAATGAGAATGCAGGATGCAGATTTTGGGACTGAGTTGAAATTTCAAGTCCCTAAACCCGGGTGCTCAAATTAAATCGGGAACCAAAAAATCGACTGAAACTAAGCAGAACTGAACCGGTCATAATCGGAATTGGTGTCAATTGAGACGATTTCGATTATGATTTTTACAAACCGTACTGATCCAATTATGTTCTCGATTTTGACTAGAGAAAATCATAGTTAACCGGTCATGGTTCAACTCACAATACATGGCAGAATATGGGTCGTCGATCATCACAAATCGAAGGCCCTCATTTGTTCAACTATATCACTGATTGAATTAAAAAAAACACCTCAACCATAATTTTTCGATTTCTTCCTCTCTCATTTCGCTCCCAGTCCAGTGTCGTCGACAACATCATCCTCCGAAGCGTCGGTGACTTCGCCGCTCTCTTTAGCTTCCAGACAAGATCACAAAGCGGGAGACAATCGGAGGAGGAGATCGATACTCACTTCTGCTGCCGAGCGTCGCCATGTTCTCGACTCCGCCGCTCTCTCTGTTTCCACCAGTATGGCTCACCGTGGCCCATCCAAATAACCCTGAGGAGCTTCAGGCGCCAGTGAGATTTATTCCAATTCCATTGATTGTGTCAATCAGGGTTACTAAAGTTTTTTATTTAGGGTTTTCTAATTTGGATTAGTAGATACTTTCATATGTGTAATGTGTATTCTCTATATAACCATAGTGCAATGAGGGCATTCCTTTATATAGAGAATACACGTTACAAATAGGAAAGTATCTACTAATTCAAATTAGAAAACCATAAATAGAAAAACTTAGTAACCCTGATTGACAGATTGTGATATGTTCCTTTTGAGATTTAGTCAAACCGGTTTTTTTATTTGTCATAACCAATCCTGTTAAACCGGTGACATTTTCTGATTGACCAAACGTCCAGATTCCAACCATTATCGGTTTTTGATTCAGGCCACCAGCTCCAATTAGCTGAGTTTCAGCGGCTCTACTTAAACCCTAAAAATTATGCAGATTTGGGGCATGGTTGGAGTTGATCTTATATAACATCCTCTATCACCTTACATGTTTAACAGGACATTTACATCGTTTAATTCACCTCTCATAAAATGATCAATTCTATATATGCGATTTCCTACATATCCATGACTAGCTCCTCCACTATTTCATTTATCAACATTCTCTCCACTTCCCTACCTACCACCCGCATCTCGTCTCCCAACTCTACCCACTGACTTTCCTTCGCCACAACGCTCTCAACGTCTATTGCTTTCTCTTCCAGCACCTTGTACAGCCTACACTCCACACTCCCCTTGCACGGATCATATTTCCGGTACATCTCCACCAGCCCTGCATTTATACGATCAAACAGTAGCTTCCTGTCCGCCCTCAAACAGGGTGGCTGATCGGAGTACTCCTTCTCGAGTCCTTCGAAAACTGAGTGGCTCACGGGGCAATCCACAGAGTGACATCTTGTTAAGAACATATCACCGTCGGTGTTGCTAAAACCAGATTCGGTGAGCACATCGTGTATGTAGGAAGATTCCCAGCTCATGGAACTGCATAACCCCTCCACTTTTGAAGCACCAATGGGTTCTTCTTCTACGTCTTCTTCATCACTTGAAACAATCATGATTCCTTCCTCGTATGATTCTGATCCCAACTTAAGAAGCTCAAGTTGCATCCTCAGCCCTAGCAATCAAAAGAAACAAAAGCTGATGTGTCAAACCACTAAAATAGTAGGCTACCACACAAAAGAAATAAACCCGAGCACATCGATGGAAAAGCTATGCACACTTCCCGTTACTAACTTCCTCCGAAAATGGTATTCATACTTTCCTAACATGGATGCCACAAAATACGTGTCCACTTTCCATTCTAGTAGTTAATTAAGCATGGATTATTAGTTAATCCGAATAATACAGTTTCGTTCTATTAGAATTAGAAACTATTGTTCACAGTGATCAGTGAAAATATATGACTATCTCCATAATTCCTAGTATTCTGGCTATAGGAAGTGAATCTTTTCAATTACTGAGCTCTGCTTTTGATTCATGTCTATTTCCTCCTGATTTTACTTCACATTAATTCTCTTGCAGCCAAACCCGTCTAAGTTTTCAACAATTTCTTTCCTAAATCATAAGGCAATCTGAATCTTCTCTTTTCATTTTGTGTTATAAATTCTACGGATCCTTATTTGATCGAACCAGTCAGTTTATTCAGATCTTTACAGATCACATATCAAAGTCAGAAATATAGGCCAAGCTAAATATGAGCGAACAAGAAATAAATGGTTCACTGATATGGTTAGAACTATCAAAGGGTTAATCTTGTATGAAGGGAATGAAACATTTAACTGTAGCATCACAACTATCCAAATTGAATTTGTGCTTCCTTGTTTGTTTGTATATGAGAAATCTCTCGTAACTCATTGGAGAAAAGCTCTCATAACCATAATTGTTTCTAGTCATATATTTCACGTTCAATGGATTGCATTTGTTCCATCATCTATCTTCTCTCTTTTTTTCTAACTCATCTTATTTTACCAGCTAAACTACATTATCCTTTTAAAAATCAATGCATCCTGAATGAAGTAGTGTATGTAAAATAGGACGAAACTGATTTGTGAAAATCAACAATCTATTAAAAGGCCGATAAAAAAACAATCTATTACAATAAATAACATTTTTAGTTACCGTTAAGGTCAGCACTGAGACTCTCAAAGCATTCAGAACCAGACAATTGATCATCTATAAATGGAGCTTCAAGAACTGACAAGGGACTGGGCTGATCACCCTCCTTTGAACTTGCTGGAGATTCTAAATCAGGTGCAGGGTGGTGCAAGGGCACTGTAGGTTCCTCAGATGGCTCAATCGATAATGCCTGAGAGATAAAAGAAAAGTCAAGACAAAAATATCACTTATGAATTATCTATAATTTAAACTTATTTTGAGCAAACTACTCTCACGTAAACATATCCATTTTTACAGGCATAAGGGAAGGACCAAATACAGACACGTGCACATTTACAGGGACCTGATTCACAGCCATGGTACCAAATTTGGTAGGAAAGTATTCACAGGAAGCACTTCAACCTTTCTGAACTAATAATGGTGCAGCTGTATAAACATTCACAGAAACACAAACTAAACAAAGGACAGATACATCTACAGATATATGGCACACTGATAGTTAAACATTTGCATGTAAAATAAATCCAATTTTCTAAAGTACATGCAAATTGTGAAGGAAGGCAAACTAACTGACCAATTAATTTTAGGACCTGTCAAGGTTGCTAAACGTCACGAGTTGAAATAAGTTCATTAACTATATGCTATCAACAGTTAAAGATCATTTGCAAGAGTTCAAAACCAAACCTGTGGACCTGGATTTTTGGTATCAACGGGGGAATTGCCTGTTACAAACAAATGAGCCGATGAGTGTAGATCAGGAGACCTGAAAGATGTAGCTGAATTCTTTTGACTGGCATCTACATCTTCAAGGACCGAACTTGTATCTACAGAAATCACCAGATCCTGTACAAATGGATCTTTCTCTTCAAGTTTGATCTCCAATTGATTCTGGCTTCTATTTGTTTCTGTTGAAGAATCGCTATCCCTACTTCTGCGTCGAGAAGACTGTGATCTTCTATTATTGGATCTTGTGCTTCTGGGGCGTAAAATTTCCCTCTGATCGTAGTTCCTCTTCAACAACTTGTTTTCCTGCTTCAAAGCCTCTTTCCGTATTAAATATCTGTCACCGCGGACTGTTTCGCTGTGTATGCTTGTTTTAGGACTTTCAATGGCAGCAGACGAGGCAGGTGAAGATCTCACCCTTGACAAGTTTGCGATGCATCCATCCTTCCAGCCATCCCAACTGCTAATACCCAAAGGTTCAACCCATCCAGAAGGTCTATCATCCCTGGCAAACTTGTCACTGATTTTTTCCACTATATTCACGGGACCCACTTTTGCTGGACTGGCTTCCCTATCAGGAATAGCAAGCATTTCACCCAGGGTATTGCCTCTACTAGTTCCTCCCACCTCTTGAGACTTGCGAGTCATTTTCCACCTCTCTGAGAGTCTTTTCTTGGCTTCCCTGCTCACAGAAGATTCTGTTGCTTGGGAAGATGATGCTCGGTTACGGTTAGTCCATTCAAAAGAATTTCTGGAAGTCGCTGCACTTGCCTCTGAATCATATATAGACTCGTTCCTTGACATGCTACATGAACTCTCGTCTCCAGCATATCCCCTAAATCCAGATGATGAAAATTTCGGGGATCCCATGTTAAAATTATTTCTCATTTGCCTAGTTATTTCCTTAGCGATATCTCTGGACTCTCTTGATTTATAACTTGAGCAAGCCATGTCACCAGGAAAGTTTCTCTTCCCCAGAAGCTCGGCCTCACTATTTTTCATGCCTGGCAGTTCAGTATGTTTCCTACTGTGAAATGGAAAGCCATGTGAAGAATAATGTGATGGAACATCTTTGGCAGCACTTTCTATCTTTCCAATATTAGGTTTCAGAACAACAATCCTTGTAGGTGTAACAGCAGGCTCGCGTTTTACTTCTAATTGAATTTTCGATGAAATGAGAGAATTATGAGAAACATGCCCTGAGCATGGGTTGCTAGACAGGCGATCACAATGCTTCTGAGGATATTTATTGTGACTCTTCCTTGCAACTTCTCTATCTTTAGAGCCCGGGCTACTACCATCATGGTTTGGAGAATCAGACGACCTTGCAGCTGCTAATTGACCATAGTGTATCTGTGGAGTAGAGTGCAGATCATACAGATGCTCAGTGAACAATGAATCTGGTTGCTGAAGAAATCTCAACAAAAGATCCTTGTTTGAATCTAGCACCTCAACTGCATGATGAAATTCCTTTGAATCCTGAAGCTTCTCATCAATAGAAAGACACTTAGCATCCATGAATTTCTGCTTTATGAATGTCAATTCAGCTTCGGTGAGCTTTGAGTTTGAAGACTCTCGGAATGGGGAACTACTACTTCCAGGCTTGGATGTTTCTAATACTTCAAATACGTCTTTAAATTCTAGTTCATCCTTTGAACTCAACCTAAATGACCGGCGCCCAGAATATGATCCACTCCTCTGAGTTTTGTCTACCGATGCTACCTTCGGTTGGTAATTTTCCAGAGACCTCATTTGTTGTTTATGAGCTGGCTGTGGAGGTGGCATCCCATCGAGACCCATCAATCTGGCAACTACACCCGGTGCTCTTCTTTTAGATTCAGTTTCTCTGGTCATCTCTTCTGCTAACAATTTCTTTATTGGGGTTCTAACCACTTGTTTTGAAGATCTCCACCCCAACTCGCAAGTGAACTACAAAAGTCAAATGTATACCGTCAATTAGCGATAAATAAATGAAATAGAGAAAATGAGATAGTGCATAATGCAGAATACAATTGCTTTGTATTGATTTAATAGTAGAAGAAAAAAAACAAATCATATGATTCAATGAACACAAACAATAAAACAAGCACACCTTATCTTCTTCTGTAGTACCACTGCTGCACGAACTAGAATCAGATGCCAATTGTGGGGAGCTTCTCTGTTTGAAAATCTGCCTCTTTCCTGAAAAGCAATCCTATAACAATGTTAGAATGGTCATGGCAACATAAAATGACCACCAAAATTGTGATATGTTTCATCATAAAATAACACACAAAAACACAGAACAGTGCATATAATCAAAGAGCAGCAGAAGTACCCAAAGAAAGAAATCAGAGAAGACCTAATCCACAAATGACCATCCATCAAAAGATAACTTGTTACTATTTGAAGGAAAACTTAATTTGGTCCCCAAAAAGCAATTGAACTACAAATAAAATCTGTAATAAAAAGGCAAAAGTTGAAATCCCCAAGAAAGGAGAAGGTTCCTAATTGTGAGAAAATTGAAGGCTGAAGTTGAAGATTATTAAGTGAATTAAATCATTTTTACCGGGCACTCAGTAATCCAGATTTGCAATTATTTCCCATGGTAATTTTGCAACTCCTCAAAGAGAAACAAAATCATGGCGATTCCACCATGGAAAAGTCACACAGCAATTAGTTTAACCTCCTTCATCAACGTGGGAAGTAAAGCAAGTCAATTAACCTAAACTACATTGCTAGAATATTATAAGATTAAGAACAATACCTAGCAAGGAAAAATCTAAATAACATCAAAATCAAGTGTGCTTGGCTGGGAGAAAAAGGAAAGGAAACTGAAAATTCAAGCATCTGCTCAACTGATGAGTACTATTTAGCTCTTCTACTTCCATACACAGTGTGAAAACAATAAAAAACGGACAAGAACATATAATTCAAAATATATTTTCCCCTCTCTTTCTCAGCAACCAAACATGAATCAAATTAAGAAAATAATAACACAGCCGATTTCACCGACAAAAGGTTGTGTAAAGAAGTGTGAAATTCAAAATCCTCCATAACTTTCAACTTTCTGGGCAACCGAACAAGGGAAGTAGAGTAACTGACCTTGGCCGGTAGAGCTAGGGTGAGCTAGGCCTGTAGAAGAAGCAGACTTGGAGCGCCTGTGGCTAAATACCTCCATTTCCTTGAGAAAACAAGAAAAGAGACGCAATGTCCAGAAGGAAGAAGATCGAAAATCTCGGAGAAGACGAAGACGAAAAAGGAAGGATCCGAGAAATCCCTAGAATTCCACTGCATTGAAATCCAAATACCTCCAGATCTGGAGCAGAGAAAGAAGGAAGCTCGGCATTTGCAGTTGGTCAGAGGCGAGAACGAGAACGGCAGAGAGAGAAGCAACAAAGGAGAGAGAGAGAGAGAGTGTGTGTGTGTGTGTGTGTTTTTGAACTTTCAAAATATCCAAGTGGAGAGAGTGTTTCTACTTACTAGGCGCGGCAAGTGGGTGTAGGAAAGGTCCGTGCAACCGAGGCCTGTTCACAAGTTTTGGACACTGGAGGAGCCTCCACGTGTACCACCTGCTTGGTGCTATATTGGTAGGTGTTTGGCTTTATACAGGAAACGAATCCAAGAGTTACTATTTTCCTCTGCTCTTGCTGTGCTGGAATAGCAACCACAAACAACCACGGCTCACTTTTTCTGTCCCGATCCTCATTAAACCTTGTCTCACAAACACTCCAATTACTTGTCCGGGTATCAAAAACATCATTCACTGCTCTGTCAAATTATGACTTTTGATGTTATTTTGCGTATAAATAATTTTTACATGTTTACCATGGATTTGCATTTTGTGAGATCGTTAAATCTTTTGGATCTTATTAACCAAAAAAATCTGACTTCATGTTTTTGTTAGCTCGACACCAATTAAGAATTCTCAAAAAATTTTAAGAATCTGGCTTCATTCCGAATTCGTGTACCTTTAGAATTGTTATCCAATGGTAGCAAAAATATTAGGGAAAATTTTAGTTACCCTCTTAAGTTCAAAAACGACTCGTGGAGTCCCTTAACTTTTAAAATGTTTCATTTTATCTTTTTTCTTAATTTTTTTGAAAATTCTATTACTTTTTTATGCAATGACGAAAATATCTTTGTATTAAAAAAATAAAAATAAAAAATAAAATTTTGTTAGTAGTAAAAATAATTTTTATAAAAAAATAATAAATGATTTTTAAACATCAATTTTTATTTTTATAATCTTTTATAAAAAAATTAATTGTTTTAAAAAATTAATACTAAATATTGTTTTTATTATTTTTTTGTAAAAAAATAGTTCAAAATTATTTTTATTAATTTATTTTAATTTTTTAATACAAGAGTATTTTCGTCATTTTGTAAAACAGTTAACCAAATTTTCAAAACGTGAAACATTTTCAAACTTCAAGTATTACATAAGTTGTTTTTAACTTAAAGTGGTTAAGTAAAACTCAACTATAGTTAAAAGGGTAATTGAAATTTTCCCAAAATATTATTTTTAAATGGTTACAATTTTAAAATTATTTGTTTATATTCTTTTGTAAGTGCAAGTATTGTTTGTTGTGGTGTGTTTAGTTAAAATTTGATTATGAATTTCTTTATTTATGTCGTAGTTGTTAGAAAAAAATTATTTTTCAAATAAACCAAAATTACACATATATTATATATTTTATTTTATTAGAAATGGCATAAATCCCCCAAACTTTTCTGTTAAATTTTCAAAACAAAACCAACCTATTATAAAGGTTGCACAACTTCATGCTTGAACTCATCAAGCAGGTTCCATCGAAGCAGGATTCGACCCCACTACATGGCTCTGACCAATGAACGACTCTCCGGCATAAGAATCTCTAGTGTAGAACCCGAAATCGTGCTTAAGTAAAAAGTGAATCTCAATTTTGTGCTATTTTTATCAGATCACATTAGATCATAATACTGAAAAACATATATGCACTTAAATTTCAAGCTTTTTAGAATTTAGATTATTAAAATTAAAGTTCGGTAAGTAAAGATATCGTCAAAATTCAGGTAAAATTTTAAAACTAATTATATTACATGCACCAGAAGTAGACATTAGGCAACGTGAACAAGTTTTCCCACGATTTGGGATAACTTTCATTTTAAAAAAATTATGCATCGAATTCTATTTCATTTGAACTGCATAAATTTAAGATTAAATTAGTTTTAAGAGATCGAACTAATTTGTTATACAAATTATAATCAAAATCATGAGAAATAAAAGCTAGAGGTTCAATAGTACTAGACACCTAAGGTAGGTAAAGAAAAAAAGATGACCAAAATCTTTAGAAAAAACCAAATTTCTTTTAACTTTTGGAATGATTCGGTGATTTTAAGTAATGAACAATTTTCGATGACGTTGATTTTTGATTGTTCTCTCCACTCAATCAACGCCATTCCTTGTATGAAATAGCTTGCTTGCTCCCATGACTTGCCTCAACTTTATTAACAATTGTATTCAACTGATTTGAGAGCTAATTTTCCCCTAATTTCATTTTTATTTTTATGAACACCAAACAAATCAATTTACTAAATACTACACTCCAGTCATTATGGCTTTAATTATAACTTGAGAGGAAAGTTTGTCCAAGTTAATATTATTACTCAAGAAATATATAGTGTTCGAACATGCGTGAATTTTTATGGAGTCTAAAAGTGGACTTTAGTTAATGGGCTTGAGCTTGAACGATATTGCTCTATTTTTTAGAAATAATTGTAAAAAAAGTATTATGTTGTTTGACACTTTTGTAAAAAAAAATGTCATGTTGTTTGTTAATTGCAAAAATATGCCCTCTTGTTTACATTTTTTTTTCAAAATGTGTATATTTTTAAAAAAATAATGAAATTACCCTAGAAATTAACAATTACTTTTTTTATAACAAAAAGCATTTTAAGTTTTTTCTTTATTTTTATCTTCTAACTAGAATTTGTATTTTTTGTTAAATTATTTTAAGTTAAAAATTATTTTTTTTTAAAATTATGTTATAAGATTTAATTTCAAAGACAATTTCGTCATTTTTATAAAAATAACGCATTTTGCAAAATTATGTAAACATCATTACACTTTTTTGCAATAATTTTTTTTAATTATTATCTAGTCTACCCAACCTGGCCCACCCACCTACACTACTACCCCTAACCCCTTCCCATCCCACGAAACACCCACTTACACTCGAACTGTGGCCGAAGCTACGGCTGAGTGCCCATTATACCACTGTGTCAGTGTGGGTCGTCTTCAGATTGCTCTGTTGATTTTTATATATACGATTAGATTAAGCTTGACTTTTGTTTTGAGTTTTACATAAATAATTATAAGAAATATTAAATTGCACGTAAACTTATTAATATCTCAAAAATCATCTGAATTCAGTATTGCACTATCTCACTCAATACTTCTTATATATAATTTAACAAAAAAAGTATTAATTTGAAAATAAATATGACCCTCGCGAGTTAAAATTATTAAAGTAAATTGGGATGGGTTAATTATTGGGGAAGAAAAAGTATAATAGTTTGAGTGGCGTATATATTTTTGTTTTGAAAGTTTTCTAGCTATCTTTACAAAATCCAAAGGCCAAGTCATCCAAGCATATCCTACGTGACTTCAATTTCCATGTGAAAGCGAGTTGCATATACATACATGTGATGACCAAAGATAAGATCAAAGGGGCACTCAAATAGTTCCAAAAGAGCGTATAAATATGATCTTTAGGTTTGTGCCTATAATATATGCACATATCATATCATATCATATCATAGCTAACTAGAGACTACTAATTTATTGTTATCGACGTGATTTTTCTTGGCCCCCTCCTTTATTTCAGTGTCAAAATAAAGGGAACGAAATGAATTATTGTTGTCCCCAAAGAACTACTATTCTGAAGCTTCTATTGCACTTTCGCATCAAAATGATCCATGCTATCTTACCCTTACTTTTGTGTTAATGCATGATAATGACGAATATTAAATATATTTAAATGTATTTAAATTTTAAAAAAATTATAAATACCTCAACTTTTATATTGATACCGTTAAAGATAATAAACATAAATCGAATATAAAATGTTAAAAATATCCTCTAATGACTACCTTTTAAATTTATGTCATTGAGTTCAAAATTTTTTATTAATTTTCAGGAGACCTATTTTCGGTAAAACTGTTTCCATTCCTTCGCTTCAGTTCTCTTCTAAAACCCAATTTCACTTCTCAATGTCTTTTCTTCGATTCTTCTTTAAAAAGACATGGTGTCTAATTTGTTTAAAATGTTAACTTATTAGAAGTATGACAATATTAATAGAAGAAAATAATTGAGCAACTGCAGAACAGTTCAATCAAACCAAAACAAACATTTCGATTTTGAATTAACCTAAAAAAACTGGAGAAAAAATTGTTTCAGAGCGTCCATAGTTCAATTAGACCACAACAAACAATTTGTTTTTGAATTAACCCAAGCAAATTGGAAAAATAGTTTATTTTATTGTCATTTGCTAGGATACCGCAAGAGACATGCACATTGTAAATCAATTCACGTATGCTCCTCACATTGCTCACTATAAGGTCTTACTTCAAATTTGTCGGTATGTTCGAGGTACATTATCTCATAGTTTTCACTTCTCCCAAGATTTGCCTTTTTCTTTAGAACTTACTCAGATGATGACCGACACTTGACTACATACTGCTATTTATTTTTTGGAGAAGTAAGAAACAAACGATTGTTGCTCGCTCTAATATATAGTAGAATATCGATCTCTTGCTAACACTGCATGAAAGCTCATATGGTTACGATGGTTGCTACATGATATGATTATTGTTTACGATTCTGCTACACATATTCACTATGACAATTGAAGCGCTATCTAGATTGCTCACAATAATGTCTTTCATGAACGTATCAAATAAATGGAGAATTGATTGTCACTTCGTACACCAATATCATCTCATCAAGCAATGTAATATCACTCTCTGATTTGTATTCTTTGATGATCGTACTGCTAATCGATTATTTAGTTGGCAAACTCAATCTTAATTTTCTACGATCATGAGTTTGAATGGAGTATATTAATTAACACGACTTTCCTATCCCTAATACAGAATGTTCTTATTCTAGTTTAAAATTGTTGTTATTATTATTATTATTATTCTCACAGTTTATACGGCGTGGTCTGGTTCGCAACTATAATTAACAATATTTTGTTACTGCATAAAACTATAATTGGTCCTTCAACTATCAGTTTAAACTTTTAATTGAGTTAGTCATCTAATATGGTATCAGAGGTAGTTCTACCTCGCGGACACGAGTTCGAATCTTAGGACGTCCAAACCTAAAAATGAGTTGTGTGTTAGTGTATAAAACTATAATTGGTTCTTCAACTATTAGCTTAAATTTTTAGTTGACGAGTGAAATTTGGTCATTCACTTGCAAACGTTCCTTCATGCCTAGAGTTAATAATCTTAACATCAATATACCAATCATTATGAAAAAGATGATGAAGTTGATAGAACCATTATATCGACAAAACACAATTATAAAAGACTAAAGCAAATAATCTGCCTTGACTAAAGTGTGTTGTGGTCCATTACCAACAATCATGGGTTTTAAATTTCCTAACTTTAAATGATTAATACAATTAAAGATATACTTTTAAGTTAAATGTTATATGATAATTGTAAGAAATGGCATATTCAACCAGAACGAAAGCAATTGAAAAAAAAACCCCGATAATAATTGGGAAGCATGTAAATTTGAACTTGTTCTACTAACTGAACCAATTATAATTTTAACCATAAATGAGGGAACAAATAAATCAAAGCACCCATTGGTTGGTTTCTCCAATATCATTAAATTTTTAGCTACTTATTAAAGGTTTGGTGCACCACTAACTAAAGGTTCAACCTTTTAATGAATCGCTCGAGCTCAGTTTGTTAAATATTTAATTTGGACTCGTTATAATCGAGCTCGAGCCAAACTCAAACTCAAGATTGGGCTCATTTAATAAACGAGTCAAGTTGAGCCTAACCTTTTCAGGCTTGATAAGCTCGCGAGCCGGCTCGTTTAATATTTAATTTATTACAAATTTTTATTAATATATTTTTAAAAATTTAGTGAATATTTATAATGAAATTAGACGAGTTGAATCGAGTCAAGCCGATCTTCAGCTGACCCGTTTAGTATTTAATGAATTATATATTTTTATTTAAATTTTAATGAACATATGTATTGAATATTAAGTTGATCGAATCAAGTCGAGCCGAACTCGAGTTTATCTAAGTTTTTTCGAGCCGAACTCGAGCTAAATTATACAAGCTCGTTCGAGCCCGAGCCGAACATTTTTTTCACAAGCCGAGTCGAGACCTGCTAAAAATAGAGACTCGATTCAGCTCGTTCATACCCCTAACCACAGCCATTTATGATTCTTAATTACCCAACTTCCTTTGAAATGTCAAAAAATCTCAAACCCAACTTCAAACTTATCGGATAATTAATGACCAAAATTACACTATGATCAAGTTAATAATTCACACCAAATAAAAGAAACATTTATTGGGTCATGCTATTGTCGTTAGAGTTGGTTAATCTTGAATGTTGATTTTCCACTAACTTATAAATGCATTTAAGGTGCAGGTGATCCATAGATAGGCAAAAAAAAAACTCCCTCCTATTTGGAGTTTGAAAAATATCAACACATTTTTCCTTTTTATAAATTTCATTTATTAAAGCAATAAATCTGAACTTTTACATAATTTTGTTGTTCAGATGAGTACTATTTAACAAGACACCAGCAACTGCAAGAATAAATGGACCAAACAAAAACCAACATTTTTAATGTCATGTCCCGCCGACACACAAGCCATTGGATTCACCTGACAATTTCTAGAGGAAAAAACAAAAAGCAAAAACCTGTCGTGTCAGGCTATAAAAGTGGAGTTGGATATATTTGAGTATCTTAATAATGTTTGAGATTCTCCGTTAATGGCGGTGTTGAAACTTAAAATAAAGGAAAGAGAAAAAGGATAGAAAAATGGAAGGTGTAAGTGAAAAGAAGAGAGTAAGTAAAGTTAAAAAGAGAGGCTGATGTTGCGGGGTTTGCAATCCCTGCAGCAGACATGCATCTACGCAAAATCAGGTTGAATCCACACTTACACTTATTCATGTCCTCACACATACACAAATCCAGACACTACCCCACCAAAAAGACTACCAGCCTACGTCTTTCTTTTAGAGGGTCTATTTTCAGGCAACATGTCTTAGGCATTGTATAATAATATTAACAAATGCCATATTATATTATCATATTATATTGCAATATATCATATTATCATGCATATTTCCATTAATCATATATTGCAACCAGCCTCTAATACTACTGTTGGAGATCGTGGAATCTTATATCGTGTCGTCCGTCATAAAGATCTATTGCAAATTTATAGTCTTGGGTGTAGGAATTTCATCCTCAATAAAATTCTACTTTATTATGAATTCCTAATTCATATATTCTTCAAAATTCGAATTCCCAATTCGTTGTTTCTTAAACCATTTCAGATTCACAATCGGAAATTGTAAAGGAGTGCGCCGTCGCCACGGACCCATGGCCATTTTGGTCATCCCGTGGCCAACCTTTGGTCACGGGTCCGTGGCCACTTGAGTACTCCGTGGTCAACCTTTGGTCACGGATATGTGGCCCTTGTGGTTGCGCATTTTTCACTTTATTCTCTTAATGGGCTTCGTAAACCTACATTGCTTTGGGGTTGCTCTTAGTGTGTGACCCTGTCGGCTCATGAGTCATTGGTAATTGCCCAAATCCCTATTCGATCAATTCATCATAAGTGACCTCTAGTAAGACACTATGATCAACCCAATGATCATAATGATTGATGATTCGACTTAATTTTTTTTTGTAACTATTATAATCCTTTTGTCACTATATATCTTGATTGAACATAAGGCATAGAGTCGTCACCCTTATATATTCAATCCTTATTCTTGATCTCAAGATGACTGAGAATGATAGCTATTTATCCATAGTGTGGCCACACATATCCTTTAAGTCACACTCATCAAGGGCCTTAAACAGATCGTTCCCATAAGTATATGAGGGACAAATCCCTTGACCGTCATTCGTATCCCTCATACAACCTGTTGCAAAACCAATCACACCCTTTCATTATCCAGTTACGGACAAAGTAGGTGAGCATGTCAAACTATGAAAGTGGTTATATAGGATTCAACGAAGACTCTAAAGTCTCAAGTATTCTCTAATAATATGACAACCAAGCAATACTCATGACTATATCTATGACACATGCTCAGGTCGGGTCGTCCAATATCATTTATCTAAATGATATTTATGATTTGACTTGGTATCCTTTTACATATGATCAGTAGAGCGTAATCATCAGTAAACCTCATACTGGTCGCTTTATATAGCTTTTGCCCATGGACCCGTTAAATATAATTTCTAGCAATGAATAAGGGTTCTACTATCAGTGATGATAAACTCGATGACCTTAGACGAAATTAAAGCTTAACTTATTATCACAACACAATGATAATAAAAATATCGTTTTATTACTGATAAATGATGTAACATTTATACATAAATGTGATTGATCTATGACATATTTCATTCACGTGCATGAGACAGGGGAGTTAAAGTCACATCCTTAATATGTAAATTTGCATACCAGCTAGCTAAAATAACATTTTCGGATATTCACTTATTAACTTGAACTTTTATGTGAGTTAGACTTTAACATAAGATTGGTGTTAGATCTAAATGTACAATTTCCGTCATCCAGTTTCGAGACAGGGGCCCACAATACACATGCAAAGTCCATACCATAAAAATGTGGATCCTTTTAATTTGCCATGCTATGTGAGGAGTGGTGTTATAACCCCATATCATAGAAATGCAGATCCACATACCAGTTTAAATAACAAATGTATATCAACTATATGCTGCATTAAGGTGGGTTGGGCTTTACCAATAATGAAAATTGTGTCATCGAGTCTTCTTCCATGCTAACAAATATCAAATATCAAATATCAAATATCAAATATCAAATATCAAATGATTCAAAGATGTATCCTCGGAACTTGGTGAAGCAATGATGTTGCACCAAACAAGGAAATATTATGCATGATGATAGACTGCAGTTGGCTAGTCACACATAGAGAAACAAGTAAAAGAAGTGGGCCATGCATTGTCTAGAACAGGTCTGGATTGCACTTGGTTGGACCTAATAAATGAAACCAAACATATAAAGTTATATCCAACCCAAAACCTCTAGATGATAAGTAAAATTAGATTAGAATGATGCAACCCCAAACCTCAAGTTAAGTTGATAACTTAAACTACAACATAAATATTAAGTATTTTTCCTTTGAAATTTAAATAGCCAAGGAGAAGATCATTATTTAATACTATATATGTTCTTTGCTTCAATAGCTAAGAGTTGGATGATACATTTTTCTTCCTGCTTATATTGCTTCAACATTTGAACTCATCAGTATTTGTGGCGAGAAACTGAATTAGGAACAGAGCATGTGTTAGGTTGGAACCAGATTAATATTTTTAATTTCCATACTATATTGTTCAATGCCATTATTATCGGAGAAGAGAATTGGTACATCGTACACGGGTGGGTTGGGTCCCGGGTCAAATGTGCCCACCCCCGTGTATGAACGGGTGGGTGGGATTTTCAGTCGGGTGGGTGAAGACCCGACCCGTGGACACCCCTAATCGATACAGTGAGAACTTCATTTTAATGGGAACTTAATGTCAGGATTGTGGTTTCGATTATCATGATTTGTTTAGGAAACATCAAGATTCCTCTTCAGTTCTCAAAAACTTTCTTGCACAAGAAGTTCAGTTATGAGACAATTGTTTGTTCTTGAAAAGTGGTATGAGAAATTATTTCAAGAGTGTTCACTTTTGAAATTAGAATTTCCCCATTTGCTTAATTTGTTTGCTGTCAACATAATTTTGAATCTGCAAGTGACTTTTGTGCATGTTTTACCAAAACTTGTTCCTGAAGTCTCTTTTAATAAAGCTGAATTATGAACGAAATCCCTTCGATTTGGAAATATTTTCATCAAATATATATATAGTATTTCTATTATTGTACAAATATGTTTCAATCATCTGTAGAATGCGTCTCTATTATTTGTACAGCGTGTTTTCAATATTTTCCTCCAATATCTAGCGTGCATACAAGTCTAAAATACCCAGAACTTGGCCAAAATAATCCACACCTGCTACTAACGAGGCGTTAGTCTCATTCATCTATGTTTTTAATGTGGTTCTCACGTTCTCACAATAAGAATTGTTCACCTGAGTGCATCCCCAGCAAATCAAGAAAAATCATGAAACATGTTCCTGTCCACAAAAATCAGCTTAGACACGTCTACAGGTAAACTGTGAACTCACAATTTAGATGGGCACTAAACACACAACAAACTCAACTAGAACATGCCATTTGCTTATTCAGTCACAAGATACAGAGGTTGAGTGCTTAGTTCCGCTTTCTTATTACACACTCAATAATCTCTCCACTTGTTAGACCAAGTCGATGGATGGGTCAAAGTTCAGCTTCAAGATCAAACTTCACTTACTAAAGCATTAACAGTTAGCTCATACCATCAAAGCATTAACAGTTAGCTGATATCATTCAAAGCATTAACAAACCAAAAACATAACCAAAACTATATATTGCCTATGTAATATGGTTTTAATTTCAAGAAAGTCCTTTTCTGAATCTTTTCACTCAACCGAAACCATGGTCAAACTCAAATTCAAGAATGTTTTTTTTTGGAAAGGGATCATCAGGCATCAAAGTTGCCTTCTTCGGAATTCTGGACTAAGCTCGAGTAGTCTTATTATCTTTTCTGACGGTCTCACCATCACCAAGATCTCATCGTTGGCAAATGATTTAGCGCAGAATGCTTTCACCATTCATCAGTAAGCTCTCATTTCACAAATGGTCATCACCAAGTTTCAATCCACCGCGAGCGATCTCAATGGTCTTTTCTAAATCAATGTTTATCATTCTCATTTTCATTATGTACTCTATGGTAACTTGTTTACCTAATTTTAGCTTTAGTTCCCTCATTGAGATCTTTTACTAGTTATCTTTAATAAAAAATTATATTACTGAGAAAAAAATGAACGACTTCCTTCTCCGCCTCCATTTTTTTCAGCTCTCTCTCTCTCTTCACGTAATATATTCTAACCATAACAAAATATTTCTTCAAATTTTGATCATATTTCTTTCTCCTTTTTCTACATATTCATTAGAGAGAGTTGTGTGCCCTCTATTTTTCTTTATTATATCTCTAGAATGTATTACGTAACGAACATACAAATCTCTCTCATCCTTTATCATTATCTCTAGCCAAGAAAAAACCCGATGAGATTGTAGTTTGTTTCACGGGTGTGTTGGTGCTATGATAGGCAAGAGAATCAATTTGCTCGGGAGTCGGAACATATTTGGGACATATTTGGAGCATTGATAGAATCAAAGATTGGTGGCACGATTGTTATGATACTCGATCTTGTATACTCATTTAAAGTCAATGGCACATTTCTCAAGTAGTAGAGTGGTCAAAGTACATGATCAATTGGACTCGAGAAATGTTATTTCTTGAGCCATTTCTTCAAGCCAGTGTTATTGTTTGATTGTCTAATGAACGTTACAGCGCACACTTGTACAGGAGATGACCGCTAAAAAGATAAAAATGAGTTGGTGAAAACTTATCATGAGTAATAAAGACATACAAAACTTTGTAGGTGATGATAAATAAGAAATAAGAAATGATTTCATGGAGTATGTGAAAGGGGGAGAGAATGACAAATTAATAACGAATGTCGTATTCACATAAGTAACTAAATAAAATGGTAAGTAAGACCATAGTAGCAATGCAAGAATCCGGAGGATTTCATGCCGAGCACCAAAATGGTAACGGCCCGGCTTCCACCACAGCCTGCAACAGCCTCCCTTTCTCGGGCAGTGGCCTCCCCATCCCCACCTTCTCAAGTATTTCCCACGACTAGTACTCGTCAACACTAGTTGCAACCTGTGCCTCTCTCTCCACAAACACTCTTGACCAATTCAATCAACCCTCTTATGCTTCTTCCGCTCGCAGATTGCAACTCCAAACTTGCACATACGACCTTATGCTTCAACTCATCAATACTCTACATGAAAAATCATGGAATCAAGCCTACAACCAAAACATACCATTTATATCAAAACCCAAAAGAACAAAAACAAGTACCTGCTGGTGATCATTCCGTGGGAAACACATTATTTGAGTTTGAGCTTGAGCTTGAGCTTGAGCTTGTTCTTGCACTCGCCTGTAAATTTGAGCAGTTGTGGCGGTGGGTCATAGTACGGATATGGATATTTGGGAGTATAATATATACGCAAGAATTAAAATATATAACAGTATCTTTGAGGAAAATATTTTAGATTTCCATATTCAATAAAGCACAATCTATATATGCTCCAAAACAATATTAATTATGGTAATGTATAAACCTTTTCCAATTAAATTGAATTACTCAATATATTTGTGATTCTGTAAATCTTAAGAAAAATATCTCCACCCGAAAGTCTGCACTTGCTTGTGCCGCCTCTTTTATTCGGAAATCATGTATATTTTATGTGTTCTTACTTAAGTTGTTTTTATTTGGGAGAATTACACTTAGAATCTTTTAACTATAATTCAGGTTCACTTAACCCTTAACTTCAAAAATGAGTTGTAAAGTTTTTTAAATTTGAAAAGGTTTTATTTCATTTTGAAGTAGTTCACATGTTCACCATAATGGTAATTGTTTGTGCATGTACTTTGCCTAGGACTGGGCATGGGACAACCAGTTCCCTATTTTAGAGAACCGAATTCAGACCCATATCTAAAAGATGGTTCGGTTCTAGGTCTGGTTCACCGGTCCGGTTTTGGTTATGCCCAATTAAATAATTAATTGTGAGATTATAGTTTGGTTCTTTTGCCTGATTTCCCGGTTCTGCCAAATTAGACCCAATTAATGCGTTTTTCATTCATTGGTCAATTTATGGGAAAATTATATACAATTAAACCTTTTTGTAGAAAAAAGTTTTAAATCGAAAATACATAAACCACTAATTAAAACCTAGTAAATCGGTTCGGTTCTAAAATAGTTTAGTGGAAGTTCTGTAATCTCAGAACCGGATCCGAACCGGGTTGAATAAGTTCTCTAGTTTCAGACCCATATCCGACCTAATACCCATGGTTTGGTTTGGATCCCGGTTCGAAACCGGTTTGGGATAAAAATTGTCCACCCCTAACTTTGCCAAGGTCATCGGTATTCTATAATTATTACTGATTAGATTGAACACACAATCTGAAAGTCTTGCTTACCCATGTACATCCATATTCAGAATCTAGAGAAGATACTGTTTGAGAGTTGAATATTCTTGTACTTGACTATGATCCATGTTTTTAACACTTTTTCTTTCTCTGTTGAAAACCATGGATGATAGTGAAGTTTTGAATTTTGCAGTTTATTTAGGAAAAAAGGCGGTTGGAAGAATTCAGACAGGGAAGGTACAAACAATACACTAATTTGACTTTGAACATGACTTTTACTTTGCTTCCATTTGGCTCTACTCCTAGCAGCCGCTTGCGAGCACAAGTCTACCATAAAGCACAAGATTAATATCGTAGCTCCAGAAACAACATGTGATCAATCATAATAAAGTCCCAAACATGTGTAAGAATTTTAAAATCTTGTGTCGGGAGTTGGCTAAATATTCTAGATTTGATGTGATCCGATGTCTAGATTCAATAGAAATGGATTGGGTTGACAGTTTTTTTGGAGATTCACGAAAATACAAAATCTCTATTCGGGGCCGAGACTGGAAAATTAGTGTTTTTTGATATGTACCAATATTTTATAATTTATTATTTATTAGTTTGAGTAATTATATATAATTTAAAATAATATCTTAAATACATTTTTATCAAGCTAGGGGAACATATATTGTCATATAAAATGAATGTCAGAACATGGCTAAATAATGTTTAGGGTACATGATATGAACCTCACAGTGCACTCATCAGGCATGAGTCCAGTTGGGGAAAACCCTCATTGTTTTCATTCATATTTGTGTTACAAGTATGGAGTGTCCTTGCCAGTTAAGATTATATTTTTATTTTATGCATACTTACTTTTAAATCTTTAAATGCAAAATTTCATATTTCGTTACTTCACTCATATGTGTCACGTGTCAGATTGATTAGAATTTGTCTGAATTCATGCAATTAGTCAAGACGAGATGGAACGTATGTACATATGAATTATAAACCAGAGTGTAATAAATGAATATATGACATAAGGTCCACATATTTACAAGTAGCAACAATACCCACAAAAAGAGGTTTAAATCAATCATTTTAAGGCTATGATATACAAGCTAAATTATTTATTGATTTCGAAACTAAAGACCCAAATCATATGTTGATAATACTTAGTTCTTCACTTGCTGCTGCCATCTTTCTATGATTATCGAACCTGAGATTTTATATTTTAAGCATGTGACTGATTTAACCTCTACCTAAAGAAGCTTATTGGGGTTTGCTAGCTCACCACTGACGACTGCATGATAAATCAGGTCGCCACCAATTTCACCTACTATTTTAGTACTACTTTTAGACAAATACTAAACTACTGAACCGTTCTAGTCATATTGGTACAACTTTTTTCCCTTTTGACTAAAATACCCTCAATCAGCAGCCTTCAGTCCTTGCAATAACTGGACAATTCCGTCATTTCACGTAGCAGTCAAAAAGTAGCCTCCGACCAGGTAGCCACTCCATTTGGTCAACCCACATGTTTAGAGAGTCTATAAAAGGACGCTCCGGTTTTATTTTCCTCTCCACCTTGGATTCTTCATTTCACATTTCATTTTCACCCCCAATTAATTAATTAATTAATTTTCTATGGCCTCTATGGAGAGAAGTAGAGAAAACGGAGTAATGGGTAGTGTAGAGATGGCAAGGTGTCTAGTACTTATGTCCTCGGGGCATGATTTGAAGACGAAGAGGCGATCGCGTAGCGACGCCTTCGAGTGCAAGACGTGCCACAGGGAGTTCGCGTCGTTCCAGGCGTTGGGCGGGCACAGGGCGAGCCACAAGAGGCATAGGCTCGTGTTGGACGACGCCAAGTTGTTGAGCCTAGGGACGAGGCCGAAGATGCACGAGTGCACCATATGCGGGGTAGAGTTCTCCATGGGACAGGCTCTAGGCGGCCACATGAGGCGCCACCGGGCTCTCCTGGTGGGCGACACCTTCCCGGACTTTAGGCTGGGGCCGCCGGTGATGATGACAAGGTCCAATAGTTGTAATAGCAGGGTTTTTGGGTTGGACTTGAACTTGACTCCCTTGGAGAATGATTTGGCTCTTGTGTTTGGGAACATGCTTGTTCCTAAGGTTACTACTGCCTAAACATTTCCTCCTAAGGTTATTACTATATATTCTTTTTATATATTGAGCTCTCTAAATCTATTATGATTATCGAATACAATAATATATTCTCGATTTTAATATGATATTAGAGTTCTATATATATGCTAGATAGCTAGGGTTTACGGATTTGTACATCAAAATACAACGGGTTCGGCCCATATATTAACCCACAATTAAATATTTGTTTTTTCCCATCTTATTATTGTCATTGTTCCATTCTAAATATTTCAATTACAAGTGAAAATTTTAGTTGGGTTTGCACTTCAATAAGTGGGTTTATGTAGTGTAGCTAGGTGTTCGTTTTTAGTGTTTTTGATGTGTAGGTGGGTGCAACTCCTTGTCCAACATTAACCGGTTATTATTGCCAAACATTTGTGCTTGATGAATAAAACCTAAAATTGGAGAAATTATTTCACCGTCTTTGTATATCTATATGCGAAAATTATGTTACTGTATATCTTCAGATTTCAAAATAATATCACTACAAAATTTTGTTTTGAGACATTGTCCAATAAAATGATAGAAAAATAGATAGAAATGTATTGTTTGATTGCAAGCGCACGAGACGTTTAATTTTTTTAAAATAACCTGATTGCATTTTATTTGGAAAAGAAAAAGGAAGGGAGGTTAATCAGAGATCAGGCTTCATCGGTAAGTCGATGACGACAGAAATTTCTATTAACTAGAGCTTGAACTCGATCCATATAAATCAACGACCTACTCCGAGAAACAAACCTGACATCGAATGATCGAGCAACAACACCTCCTGCTCTCTACATACCTAGCCAGATCGAATCTCAGCATGCCTTCAAGTTTGCCATTGCTTCGGTGTGTGCTACATCGTGGAGCCCTCGATGACAAGGGGGTGCAAGGAGGGGAAGCCGCAAAATTTGTTAGATACGGGTTAGTCCATAAATGTGCGAGTGTGATTCACGACACGTGTCGGCAGTGTACCGGTCGCAAGTAATACAGGAAAGTAAATTACGACCCTGAGTTTATATCGAACCCAAGGGACAAGTTGGCTACTCTTGTATACCAAATCTTAATCACCCGAATCGAGTCTCTTGACTAATCTTGATCGGTCGAAAAGTGGGGTTAAGGTTAAAGACTTGCAAAAATAAATTAACAATGAAAGGTACAACGGGAAATGAAAAGATTATAAAGTAAATGAACAAGATAATCTAAAAATAGATTGAGGTACATGAGTTAGTTAACTAATAAATTCATAAAATGAACTAAATTATAGTTATGCTTGAGGTGTTGCTTCCTAGGGAGGCAACGAGAACTCCAAATCAACCACTATACATACGTTATTTATCAAATTATAATGCTTATTAATAATAAATAATTTCTATTAACAAAATTTATTAATGAAAAATAAATTTATTATTATTATTTAATAATAATTATTAATTATTATAAGGGATAATGACACTTTGTTACATCTAATTATCACAAAATGACACTTTCATATCCTAACTAACTTCCTCTCTTTTTTGGTACCCTGACAATTTTTTTGTGACAACCTACGGTAAAATGACTAA
>JAYMTP010000453.1:0-33697 GCA_036897365.1 Geranium brycei | reverse complement strand
AAAAAGAGAAAAAAGTAGTTAAGGTATGAAAGTGTCATTTCGTTATAGTTAGGTGTAACAAAGTGTCATTATCCCTATATATAATCACAATCACATACAAACTCAAGCATTTTTACAAACTGTCCAAACTCACTGACAGTCACTCATCTCGCGAGATTAAAACACAACGCTACACGTGGCAGAGCGCGCACATCACTTAAGTGAGGGACAATCTTGTATTTTTGCACAAGTGCGCAGTACCAGTGTGTGGAACTTTTGCTGGACAGTGAAATTTTTGTCTCAGGGGTGGAACTTTTGCGTTTTTAATAGAATAATTTTATTATTCTCGAAATAACTTAAGCGTATGAACCAGAACACAAAATTTCCACTACAAATCTTAAATATGAATACTCAAATATTGAATTTATAATAAAAAATGATCTCGAAATCATTAAACACTATCGCGAAAACGAAATTCGTGTATTTAAATACAGTTTGCATTCCAACTGTATTTATTTTTCTAAGTTATTATTTCATAGTTTCCTAGCTTCTATTTATTATTTCCTGGTGTTACAGTTTCATTTTTATCATGAAGATTTGTGTATTTAAAAAATCAATAGCTTATTGAAAAAGGAGATTCGAGTGAATAAAAATGATTAAGCGTTTGCTTCATAATTTGTCTAATTTTACTTATCACCTTAAGTTTAGGAGTTAAGTATAATATAAACACTTTATCTTAGCATATATCCAAGTGTCAATTGATGAATACTCCCAAATGACGGAGAATCCCTCCATATGGGACTCTACATAATTCTTTTAAATAAATTTCATTAACGTTCTAACAATTTAAAAAGACACAACTAATAACAATCTAGAGAAATCAAGATACAAGGCACTTATAATAAGAAAATTATAGAAATTTCCTATCAAATTAGAAAAATCAACCCCTTTTGGTTCGTAACTTGGCAAGCGTTATTGGGTCACACATATCAGGTCAAACTCTACAATTAAAATGCCAGGCTTATTAATTATGTGTTGTTTCAACTCTTAATATACACTTATTATATTTCTAATTATTTTCACGCGAGATTAAAATAAAATCTCTCTTTCATATTAGTGTATGCGTAAGGTTTATTTTCGTTTCACATTTGTATACGCATGAACTTTTACTTCAACATCCTACTTTAGAGGTTCACAACTATAAACAAAAAGCACATAAGAGAAATGTTATTTTAAATTTTGATTACCTAGTAAAGTTTAAAAACCTTCTTTTACCACACAAGAATTGTAACGATGTCATTGTAATACAAGGCTTTGTAGGGCTTTCACGGTTCAGTTTGAACCAAACTGAACTGAATCGATCAAATTTTGGTTGGGCTCAGTTTTTTATGAAAGAAATTTTATAAAATTCTTACATTTTAAGCAGTTTTGACTTACTAATTTTCGGTTTATTTTTTTACCTAATTTTATAGAATTATCACATTTCGAGCCAGTTTTGACTTATTTTTTGTTGACCCAATATTTTAGCCTCAACTAATAAAGATCGATAACCTAAAATGAGTCGCGCGTCCAAATCGATCGGTTTTTGATTCAATTCGATTTGTATCAGTTCTAATTTTACAAACCAAAACTGAACCGACAAAGTTTTGGTTTTGTTCATAACCGATCAGAATCAATTCGGTCATTTTCAGTTTGGTTAATTTTCGGGTCGGCTGAGTTTGGTCGGTTTGGTTTTATATGAGGTGCGGCGTCGTTTGGCGTGAAATTTAGAGAGGGCATGACGTGGATAAATCTCCACCGTCCATCTCCATTCTCAAAAGATCATCCCATCCGCGCCGTCTCTTCTTCTTCTTCTTCGCGGCAACACAAAGAGCTCTAGTTCTGTGAACAACAAGAACACTTGTGATTTTGCTCTTTTACTTGAAATTTGCATCATCCAGATTGTTGCTGATTAATAACAGTACACTAAACTGGTTCAGTTCGAAATTTCGCTGGATTTTGATGGCTCCATCAACGCTCACTGTTGACACCGAGAGTTCAACCCTAATTTCGTCGGGTAATTGCATTTGATTCTGCTGAATTAACATTTTTTTCCGGATAATTTTGTATAATGCACTCAAGTTTGTGGTGTACTCATCTTTAATCGACCGCGCTAATTGAATTGTATTCAATCTGTGAGTGTTTGATTTACATTTATGTATTGATGGATTCGATAGGAATATTGGGTCATGAATGGTTTGTGTAGAATGGACATTGAAGGCAATGAGAAGTAATGAATTACAGAATCAGTCTCAAAAGTTTAATTTTAAGTGAAGTCCAGTCGAGTCATTTTAAGTTGATTATCTACTTATCTTTAATTGACCACGCATTGCTTGAATTTGATTCAACTGGAGCTTGCTTGATTGATGTTTATGTATTGATGGATTCAGTTTGGATGTTTATAGCAATTTTGGGTCATAAGTGGTTTGTGTTGAATGGACATTGAAGGCAATGAGAACTATTGAATTACAGAATCAGTCTTAAAAGTTCAATTCTAAGTGAAGTCGAGTGCTTTCAAGTTGTTTTTCTACTTATCTATTTAACCGTGCATTGCTCGAATTGGATTGAACTTGAGCGTGCTTGATTGGTATTTATGTATCGATGGATTCGGTTGAGATGTTCATAGCAATTTTGGGTCGTAAATGGTTTGTGTGGAATGGACAATTGAAGGAAATGAGAACTATTGAATTACAGAATCAGTCTTAACACTTCAATTCTGTTGTTGTAGTACAGAATCAGGCTTAAAGGCTAAATTTTTAGTGAAGCCGAGTCATTTCAAGTTTTAACCTCTGTAATTTCAGCAATGGCTGCTTTTAATGTTATAAATTAAATTGACAGTTTGGTTTTTGGTTATGTTTCTCTAACTATAAGCATTTCGAGGCTATTGATTCTCACTAGATGAATGATGGCGGCCGTTCAAACTTAAAACTTAGCTTCACATGTTCATATGTTGAGGACACACATTTTCTTTATGAACCCATTTGCTTTGTTGTCAAAATTAAATACAAAGCTATATCAGTCCGGTGATTCAGTATGCTAGAGTTATAGCTGAATGTTCCTTTCGGATTATTCTACGAATGATGAATCATCTTATAATTTAGTGGCAACCGGTCCCCTGTAGATGACAGGTATAAAAAGCACTTATTCAAATATCTGCATGTAATACCAGCTCATTATAGAAACAGGTATATAAGAGGAATTTGAAGACACCATGTTTGATTTACCCAAGTTTGATCTGGAAATCCTAGGGTTAGTCTGTGTGTGTCTGAGAAGGATAATTTTTGGCTTAAAATGCCAGATTAATGGAAAAAATTGTATATTTTTGCTTATTTTCTGAGCAGGTGTGATGATTTTGCAGATGCATCTGGGCAGAAACATCAGAATCTACAGCTGAAAACAAGGAAGAATTTTGCATCTGTCAGCATGGGAGAAGAAAAACCATTTGACTTCCTACGCACTTTATTTGGTACGCTCAGGTTTTCTTGATGAACTTATACAAGTCATTATAGCTTTATCAGGTACCTGTTTATTATTTTTAAGTGTAACTCTTTGAAGTTTGAAGTATAAGTTGGCAAGTGTTCTTACATAAATGAAGTACACACACACCTCTCCTATCATTTACCTAATACTTCAATATTATTATTTTCTTTATCTTTGAGTGGCTAGAAAATAAATGTATAGATAAGCTTCCCAAAGTCATCCTGTCATACCATCCTCAATCATGCCTAGTGCTACTGAGAATTAAGCACCATATTTGTTAATTTTGAATGCTACTCGTAACAAACTTAATTATATATTATTTGTTTGTTTCATGTTTCTAACCAGTATATGGATTTTGCAGAGGGGGTAATTGCAGGTGGTACAGCTGGGGTGGTTGTGGAAACAGCTCTATACCCGATTGATACAATAAAGACACGACTGCAGGCAGGTTAACCATGTTGCCTAATTTATTTCAATGTTAGTTTAGATTTGGGATTTATGATACAAGTTCTATTACTGTATTGCATGTTTTAGGTAAATGAAATTTCCTATTTTTCTATTATAGGCAGTTCGTGGCGGAGGGAAAATAGTTTTAAAGGGTCTTTATTCTGGATTGGCTGGAAATATTGCTGGTGTATTACCGTGAGTACTTTCTTTAAGTGCATTTAATACACGAGCTATCATGTCAACATTAAGAAGGTGCCAATGGCTAATCAATGTAATCATGTATATCGGTTGTCTTTGTTTTTGAGAATTCTACTGTCTACTCTCAAGAGGCTTCTTTTTTCTCAAAATGGAAAATGTTAGGTGTTGTTACTTTTAGAAGTATGTATTTAGACCACTTTTCCCTTTTTATTTTGATGCATCCACTTTCAGTTGCTGTCTTATAAAAAAACTATGGACTATACTAATAGAAATATAATCTCCTTCAGGTTATTAAAGAACGATCAACAAAGAACCATGTTTTCCTACCTTCCTCTTAAATTTGTTTGCAGAGTAAATACTGATACCCACTCACTGTCTCTCTGATTGTATGCATGTTCTTTCCTGCACAGGGCCTCTGCCATGTTTGTAGGCGTGTATGAACCCACAAAGCAGAAACTATTGAAGACCTTCCCTGAAAATCTCAGTGCTGTTGCTCATTTGGTAAGAGACTGGCCAATCCCTTTTGTTATGTCGAAATTTGCTGATACAAATGTATGTGCATAGGCACATACTGATTGGAATTCTGTGAAACTGCAGTGTATTTTTCTACTTACATTACGTATGGGGTGTTGCCACAAAACTTGTTTCTTTTAAGGTGATAGCTGTTCCAGCTGAAGCTCAGAATATATTATGGGTGTACAACTTCAATCACGTCCCAAAAATTCTCCCACAGGATAAATAGTTTGTCATTGCTAAGGCTCAAACCAATTGGCAGTGAAAAGAGGGACCCGTCCAGATCGCTTGATACACTAGTATTTGTCCCTTAATAGCATAAGCGTTTAGGTTAGTTTAACGCTCCTTTACATGTACATGAGTAAATATGCCTTTGAAATCTGTTTAACTGTACAGAAGTAGTGGCTGGTAATTTGGCTGAGTTAGCCGTGTTATATTTTTATGGATAACCTATTTCTTCCACAGGGAAGTGTTTGAGAATGTTGAATATCATGCAGACTGCAGGTGCTATAGGAGGACTTGCAGCTTCTCTCATCCGCGTTCCAACAGAGGTGCGATAGTAGAATGATTAATTTCAATTTTTAAAAAAGAATTAGAAGCATGAACACCTCTCTCTCTCCCTATCTATCTCAGGTTGTTAAGCAAAGGATGCAGACTGGACAATTTACTTCAGCTCCTGATGCTGTTCGCCTAATTGTTTCTAGAGAGGGTTTTAAGGGTATTTATGCGGTATGCATACCTCCTATTAGTCCTTGAAGGTTATTAAATACAACTTTTGTTTTCTTTACGTGTTGTCACCTCCTTCATTTGATGGATTTTATTTTCTATTTCCCTCTTGATTGAAGATGAACCTGGTGTTTATTGAACCTCACATCTTCCCAGCATTCTTTCCTTAAAACTATGGAGTAAACGCAATATTATAACACAGGGATAAGTAATCAAAACTACCATGCACTTTGCTTGTGTCACATAATCACCTAAATTTTATTCTGGACACAACTATCCTAAACTTTCAACTTAAATATCCTTTAGCTAAATATAACCAAAAGATGGAAAGTTGAAAATTTTGGGTAGTTATGTGCCTAAAATAAAGTTTAGGTAGTTATGTGTACATACCCCTATAACATACGTCTTTCCCTGCATCTGCTAGCACAACCCTAGCTATTTAAAAGAATGTATTTTACATTGCTTTTGCTGTTATTCTCAGTTGTATCCTCATTAACATTCCTTTTGTGGTAATTTTTATCTGTGTTTGATCTTTGTTTGTCTTGTTGTAGGGATATGGATCCTTTTTATTGCGAGATTTGCCTTTTGATGCAATTCAATTTTGTATCTATGAGCAGATACGGATAGGTTATAAGAAGGCGGTAAGATTCCCGCTAACACCAATCGGTTTATATGATGGAATTTTGCACATTTTGATGGTTGTTTGTAAATGAATTACTATTTCTTCTACCTTAGTACCTATTTATTTGTTCGACTATGCAAAACAATATCTTACTTCATAATTTAGTGTATTTAGGTTATTTATGTATGATTTCTGATGCGAAGACCATCTCTGAATATTTTTTGGAATGCTTCTGAATTACATTACAATCTTAACCAAATTATCTTATCTTTCCTTTCTAGTCTAGTTGTGCCTGGTGTTCAATTATGCGTGCTTTACCAAGATTATATTGGGACAATGCTTCCCAAATGTTGTTTTCTTGATTCTTCAGAATTCGGCGGCTTTTGTTTATAATTTCCTTGACGTAATCTGTCAGAAGTTTATAGCTTATAGTTATTTTTTTGAGTTGGTTATCAGCAGTGAGCACCCAAAAATCTATTCCTGTAGGAATTTGTTGTTGTTGATAAGTGCAATAGTATTTGATTTTAATGGATTTATTACAATCTCTAATTTAAACACACACCCTCCCCCCATCTACAGGCAAAGAGAGATCTGAATGACCCCGAAAATGCAATCATTGGTGCCTTTTCAGGTGATTTGACTTTTGTAGCTTGTATTCAGAACTAGATGTATCATTACCCTTTATCAGATAAATTCAACGTTCTCTCCAATCTGATATGCATGATATGCCAAGGGATGGATACTAATCAGATTTTTTTGTGTGAGATTGTTGGTCGTAGTGGAAAATGAATTGTCATTTAAGGAAGAACATGATCATAGGTCTAGACAGCTATGTTACATGGGAACGGGCTTCAAACTATGTCCCCGAATTTGTCTTTAGAACGGTTGTAGGCCGAACCTGGTTGACTTTCTTTCTATTAGGTTGCTTCATATATTGAACATCAGCGGTAAGAAGACTGGAAATGGATACTTGATGCTGGAAAAGTTATAGCTCAGCTATGTCATACACAAACAATTCAATCTTCAGGACCGTATTTCCGACCTTTGTCTTTTGACAGTTTGTACAATACAGGTCCAAAAACTTGCATAAAGGAATATATATCATGCCAGATCCTTGAACTCGTTCGAAACAGGAATATGCTATTAATTAGTTCTGTCAGGGAATGAAATGAGTTGTGAGGAGTGGGACCGCATTTCCTTCCTGGAAGAACATTTTTTGCGCAATTCTTTTTACTAGGTTTCATAACAATTTTATTTCACACCAATCTGGTACAGGTGCGATTACTGGAGCTATGACCACTCCTCTAGATGTGATCAAGACAAGGTTAATGGTTCAGGTAATCAATCTCCAAACCCCATCTTAGTCTTCAATATATTATATGGTTGGACCCTATATAATATGGTCCGTAGTGTATATGTTCAGAATTTTGCATCCATGGGATCATGTGTTTTTGCATTTTAAATGTGATATGGCGAGCCATTATTTTATACACGTAGATTTGACCATTTGCAGGGGTCAGCTAACCAGTACAAAGGGATCGTTGATTGTGTACAAACTATTGTTCGGGAAGAAGGAGCTCCTGCTCTTTTGAAGGTACAAACTTCTGTATTTCCCTTTTCTGTATCTCACAAATAGAGCATATATGAAACAACTTTCTCTCCTCGCCGTAAACGGACAACTACCTGGGATAGAATATTGTTCTGCCTTTTTTTTACCGAGAGGTTGTGGATCCCATTTCGGGATCTCATCCTCTCTTTTATCAACTTACCATTTTATTGTTGATAAAAAAAGATATCAGCCCCTTGTTATGCCCAATCAAAATCAGTGTTATAAAAAATTCCCGACTGGTCCGATTAATTACTGATTAGTCCCCAGAGGCCCTATCCGCCTGACTAGCGCCTAGCGTTTTTTTAGAACAGTAATCAAAATACCCGATAACAACAGTTACCAAAATTATGAAGACCTGAAAGTCAACATTGTGTTTTCTTTGAATCTAGCAAGCGATTTCGGTCCTTTGTTTTTTTTTTGCATGCTATGCATGTAAAAAACATACACTGTTCTACTAGTAGTCTATCCTAGGCAGTGGATACTATCTTCTTTTTCTAATTGGTTATAATAGTAAATGGTAATAGAAAATGTGTCAGGACTTGTTTTTATTTTATGATATTCACATTTACTGCAGGGAATCGGGCCTAGAGTAATGTGGATTGGAATTGGCGGTTCGATTTTCTTTGGCGTCCTCGAGAGAACGAAGAAACTACTCGCAGAGAGGCGGCCTCCTCTTCCTCAGCATCCCAAACGTGACTTGAAGAACTCGTAAGCTTTTGTCCATGTGCTTTACCGGACAGTTCAATCTCTCAATACCTTCGATTCAGAGCTAAAGCTTCACTAGTTTTAGAGCAAATGATTTTTCCCCTTCCGATGGAGTTTTTAGCCCTTTTGCTTTGTTTCTTTGGACCAACACATTTTTCAATCAACATCTTCATTGGAGATGAACCAAATTCGTGTGTAGCCTTGTGATGATGCAATCATATTAGTGAGGATGATTTTTAGAAATATTATCTGTTCTATCACACAATGTTTATATTCACTCTTCTAATTTTCACACGTACAATTATTGTTGATCGATAAACAAGGAGAATGCATATTTTAAAAGTCGCTTGTGAGCATAATCTTCATGACAAATTACCAGCAACCTTAAAACCCGTGATGTAATAGAGTGGGTTCAGAGTTTCTCTTCCCCTGCTCTGTCGGGCTAGGGATATTCAACCTCATCGAATCCGAAGTATTTTGTTTTCATATGGGATGACAACATTTGAATCTTATGATCGATTCAGTGATATTTGTTTCATATTTTGTTGGATTGAACATACCATATCCTGTCGAGTTTTAAGACTTTTGTCATCCCTATTAGTTTTGATCAAATTTCTATCCAAAATATTCATTTAACTTAGTTTTGAACAAAATGTTCAGTGAATATTCAAGACTCTTTCTTTTCGGATTTTAAAACTTTGGACTTTACTGACCTTGGCAACACACAACAATCTCTTAACCCAACTTCAACTCATGAACAAGGAAGACATTGAGAACTCTCCTCTTTTTTCTTGTTTTATTTTGTCTTGCACCTCTTTTTGTACTTCGAGGTTTCAGCTCAAATTTCGGGATCTCAATCTCCTCATTAATAAACTCTCTTATCGAAGATAAAAACGAAAACCCAAAATATTCATTTGATCATTCTACCAGAACGATAATCACTGCTCGATAGAGAAAAACAAAGAGAATACAGTAAATTACCAACAATATTCAGACTTAAGTCAAGCAAACAAGGAAAGGAGCACATAAATCTCGGAACAAAGATATATAAACAAATTGTACATTTCTCACTGAAAAAAGAAGAAACACAATTCAGATCAATAGAAGGCGACATAAAATTTACCGTTCAATAAAAAAGCTAACCTGAATTAAAAATTATGAATTGAAACTAAAAATAAAAACCCAGCCCGAAGCTCACCAACCAAAACTTGGGAAAAAAAAGAAACCTACAACATATGATTTTACAGGACTTTGCTATTATTATACTATGAAACTGAACAAATGACCTATCCTACAAACATCTTATAGTTCCTACATTTCTCTTCAAAGCTCTTTGTTTTCGGGTTTTCTCCGACTTTTTTTACGATGTGAAGACAGCAAAAAAAGAGACGCCTCAACCGACTACCGTCTCTAGTTCTTCATAAGAATCAAAGAAAAATACAGCATCATCATTGATAGTTGAGAGCTTACATAAGCGGGAGGTAGGCCCCACCGTGCCCTTTCCTGAGCACGAGCGGGCCAGCGTTCTCGGGGACTTTATCAAGTTCCTTCATGCACCCGTCGATCACGTCTAGGAATCCGGTGGCGACCGACGCCAGCTGCGAGCGCAGCCTCAGGTCGCGAGTCCTTTTCAACAAGCACCTGAAAGACCTCTCCAAGTACTTGGCCCATTCTGCCGGCAACCCTCCCCCGGTGAGCCAAACCGAGAACTGTGACTGGTCGCCCCTGGCCGCCACCTCGGCCCGATAGAACCTCGCGAGGTCGATGAGCATTGAAGGCTGGAGGGGGAGCACGGCGACAAACTCTGCAACAAACTCCTCCGTCAGTTCAGGCTTGAGCATCTGGTTCCAGAGAACGAGCGCCCACTCGCTCGGCTGGTTCAGGCCGTAAGCTTCGGCGACGATCAACGCTTCCTGGAACCGAGACTGCTCGACCAGAGCTCGCCTGGCGTTAGTCTCCGATAGATTGAGCCATTGGAAGTCCGGCATCCGGATTTGGAGGGAGACGAGGGAAGCCCGAGCGCAAGCTCTGTGGGTTTTGTTGCCAGCGTCGATGGAGGTGTGGACTTCGGCTGCTTCGATGAAGTACCTCATCGAGTCGAGGAGATCTTCGTTCTGGTCCTTGTCGTAGCGGTGGAACCATAGCTGGGAAGATTGCTCGGCTCGTGACTCCAGAAGAGCAGCAGTTTCATGCTTCATGTCGAAGTGGTTATATACCTGCATAATACAATTACAAACAGAATGTGCGAATCAATTAAGCTATATTGAATTTACATGGAATATACATATATGCATATGCAAATCACTCAGTTACCAGTCCAAAAACTGGTTGAAGGACCCAATTAGTACAAGAAACTGCTTAAAATGGTACTTTGTTGAATGGTCCCATATCCAGACCCAAGTCATGTGTTTTTTATGAGCAATAATTTGAATAGCAATACCGCCAGAATGTGGGTTGGGACTAGGGCCGTAAACGAGCCGCTCAAGCTCGGTTCGTTATAATCGAGCTCAAGCCAAATTCAAGCTCAAGTTTGGGGATCGTTTACCAAACGAGCCAAGTTCGAGCCTAACCTTTTAAGGCTCGATATGTTCAAGAGTCGGCTCGTTTAATAATTGACTAATTATATATTTTTAAATTTTTAATAAATATTTATAATGAAATCAGACGAGTCGAATCAAATCGAGCAGATCTCTAGCTGAATCGTTTAGTATTTAATTAATTTAATTAATTAATTTATTTATTTAATTTTTAACGAATATTTGTATTGAATATTAAGCGAACCAAATCGAGCCGAGCTCGAGCTCGAGATTGTCCATTCCCTTTCAACCCGAACTCGAGCTTAGTTGCATAAGCTCATTCGAGCTCGAGCCGAACACTTATTTTCACGAGCCGAGCCCAAACCCTGCAATAAATGAGGCTTGATTCTGCTCGTTTACACCCCTAATTGAGTCCAGCGACCTTATACTTATTACATGTGATTTCTATTAGCTCCCCTGAGTCATGCACGGGCTGGGACAAACGGGGAAGACAACATAAACATGCAAGAATCAAGTCAATTATGCGACTCAATCAGTACACGAAGCAGTCTACGTCTAAGACACTCGAGTCAGCCAGTAAGGGCCCACTAGGGTTGACTCAGTTGGTCAAGATGAACACTATCTCATATGTTATTCAGCGATTAAAGAAAAGAGTCCGCATGCAGGGACACTTCAAAACAAAAGCATGGCGATTTCGTAAAACACATTTCCTTTGCAAAAGTGGAAAAGGAAATGCTGTGAGGTATAACTTTATGAGAAAAAATGAGTACATATACATACCATAGCAAACGCGTCGAGATCGTTAGGGTTGAAGTGTTTGAGGGATGTGAGAACAGCCATCCGAAATCCTCTGACAGCCTCGGCAGTTCCCGTATTGGTGTCTGCAGCAGCCGAGTACTTCTGGAGAAGAAGATCCAGTTGGCCATTCTCAATAAGAATGCCGAGAATGAAATTAAGGGCATGGAAGTTTCCAACTCCAGTTATGAGGCGAGCCAAACATGGGAAATCACCCTCGGAGACATAAGCTTCTACCCTGGTTGCCGCGAGGGCTACAAGAACATCAACACCGTCGAGGCAAGCTGACGATTTGTAGAAGTGGTGGGACAAAATCAAAAGCTCGACCTGGAAAGTCATTGAGATGAATTAGAGTTCAGAAAACACCACATAATAGTAATTGTCAGAAGTAGACTAGTCAACAATATAATTGTTATGTATGCAGTTTCTAAAAATTGGCTTAGGCGGGGATTTTTAGAACACCGACCTGATTACATATAATCGTGCAGTTTAAGTCGATGGAGCGGGTTTAAGTGATTTTTTTTAAAATTTCGAAAAATGAAGTACCTAAAGTGTTCTCAAAATCCCCAACTTGTCTGATTCATTTCCAATTAATCCCCAGAGGCCTTATCCGCCCGACTAGCACCAGCGTTTTTTAGGGCACTGCTAAAACTGCAATCATTATTGGTATTTTTCAAGGATATGAATGTAACAAATATTAAAATAATTATGTTTTTATATTTTAAATTTTTTTGAATGGTACAATTCATATTTTGATTGAATACATACACAATAATTTATTTCATAAGAATTTATAAAATAGAGACAAAACCGATTAGTCATCAGGGGTCCTATCAGTGCCTAGCGTCTTTTAGAACATTGATCCATTATAGTTTTCTCCGATGAAATGGAACTTATGATGGTTTGGTATTTACCATGAAGCTGACAACTTCAGTGATGATAAAAATTAAGAAGCTTAAGAGAACTTAACAGCCGAAGGAGATAAACCTTGACATAAATATGACACACTTGATAATAGACCAACTTGTAACTACGGCTAAAATACCTCACAAGCATGTGGAATTTCCTGGCCAGTGATCACCAGACGCATCAATGCATGGCCAATTTCGGGTTCAGAAGGACATAGCTCTGCCCACTTCAAGAAGTCCGAAAATCTCCAAAGTAGAGGAGCAGGCCCTTCCTCTTTCTGAGAATCCATATATCCCCCACGATGTGCAGCCAATAAACCCTGCAATACATGAAAAGGTTAAACCTCGTTACCATCAAAATTAATTCTGAGGGAATTTATTTTTTCGGGATGGGAGTTACACAGTGAAGAACTAGATTTGGAGATAGCCTTCCTTATCACTATAGCAACCCACAGAAATTGGCGATGATCATACTAGGTATGATAACACATCAAACTTAACTCTAAGACAAAATATTAAGTTGTTAAGTGGAAGGCTGAACTAATATAAATCAATGGGTAACATATTCCACACTTGCAATGTAGGATGCTTCAACAGGTATCAACATCATTATGGGCATTAAGATAAAATTAGCTCAAGCAGTCAAATTCACTCTGACCCCGTTGCAAGTGCTAGGAAAACCTGGGAACTTTGTGAATTCTTTGGCTTCACTTCTCAGGCCAGCGACGAGGACACGATTCACACAATCAAACAAATTGAGGCGGAAAATCAAGCATCATCATCTCTCCAAGCCATTCCCTAGACTCTTGTTTTGTTTTTGTTTTTTCAATTATGTATTTCACATTCTCTGTACTGTTTCTAGAGTTTCCTTTTCCCATCTTGGGAATTGACTCTCTCTTCTTTAATTTAATAGTTATATTGCTTATAAAAAAGAAGATAAAATTAGCTAGATAAAAAAGGAAGAAAATAACCTTCAAAAAGGACTCTGCAAGAATTTGAGCAATACTAGCAGCTGGCATGGAATGAGTTTGCACTATAAGTTTTGCTTCGTCAAATGACTCTTGCGCTTTAAGAGAAAGCAGCTGGAGAATTTCAATTGGCTGCTTATCAAATGCCTCTGAAAATGAAAGGCCCAAGACATTTGCAGCTTTTACCACTGCAACTATCCTCTTACACAGGCCTTGTCCACAACCTTCAGCAAAAATAGTTGCTAAATTCTCCAAAACCTACATTTCCATATTCAAAGAGAAGAATTTTAAATGCAAACAGCCAAAATGCAGCGACACATTAACAGAAGAAGTGGCTATATACCATTTTTTATGCAGATGACATTGTATATTCTAGTCATATAGAAAAAAATGAGACAATGAAACATATATGATATTAACCTGCAGCGGATCGATGAGATGCTGGTCAATAGGTATCTTATGGAACTCAATAACTGAACGTACTTCCTCATCAAGCATCGATACGGGTACTTCACTTTGTGGAGTTGAGGCAATTGCTAGCTTTAAAGCAGCATCCACAAGGGTGAATTCGGATGGTACATGTCCAGGAGATAACTTATGTTGGAGCTGCGTAGCAGCTGTTACTTGTCCAAACTCTAACAAGGACAGAACAGCCCTTTCCAACTCTGCAGGTTCGACTCTTTCCTCCCACCTTGAAAACGACATTTCTAGTTTGATGTTCTCGTCTGAAAACTGTAACTCGTTTCTAACATTGGCAACTGGACCATCTTCAGGGTCAGTAACCTTGTCCACTGGTTCAACTAGTGGCCTTCTTGATGGTGCATAGCCTTTAGCTCTTCGTTTGGGTTTTAGGCCGCCCCCCGTTGAGGTTGAAGTGCCGGTGTCGAATCCTTGGTTCTTCTGATGTATTTGACTGTTGTCCCTTGCATCTTGTCTCTCTAGCGTTCTATTCTTCATTGTGTTCATATGACTATCCATTTTTGTGATTATACTTGCAGTGCGGTCAATAATGTTGGACCTATTCCCGATTGCATTATCTCGAGCAGAACTGGTTAAAGTGAAATCTCCTTCACTTTTCACCTGAGCTTCTGATTCTACTGCCAAGAGCCATACTCTAGTCTCAATTTCTCGCAAAATATGCAACGGGTAAACACTGCCAAAATCATGTAACTGTCAAAAAGATGACCATACACATCAAGAAACTAAGTACCAATATAAGAGATGAATCACTTACGGATTAGACATGGTTATCATTCCGCTTAACCACTGAACGGAGAGAAGCAATAGTTCATGAAGTTCTCTAGCTGGAATATCCTTCTCCACGGCTTCTGCGTGTTTAAGGAAAAATAGCCCAGCCTACAAGAGAAATCAAAGAAGAATATCAATAATGAATTCATGCAAGTTGCTACACAAATTTATAATTGATGGGTGATTCAGTTACAAAATGGAGATACCTGCAAAGGAGGAAAGGAATATCTTATAAAAAGTGTTTGGCAGTGGCTCCATAAAGCAACTCTCTCTTCAGGAACGTCCCATAGGAATTCTTTCCACTCAGCTACCATAGATTCAGCCTGAAATGATAGGTCATTTGGAAGTTAACGACCGTGTCATTAGAAACACCTAAAAGTCTCTTTTTTCTTTCTAGTAGTGGCCAAGATTGGATTGTCTATACACTAGTCGCTTCATTCAGTTTATTCATTCCTTATGCATGCCTAATATGCCAGTGATAATACCTGAGTTTCAGTAACATGGTGAACAGCAGATTTCCAAGTTCCACCGCTGGCCTCCAGCTGCTTGGCCCAAGTACGCGCTTGCTCCCAATGGCCGCTATTTTCTAATGCTTCCAGCAGTGATGCATCATCTAGAGTCTCATTTCCAAGGTGCAGAAGATCATCTCTGCGCAACAGAGGTTCAGCTAAATTGATCTTCCAATAACACCGCCGATAATATGTTGCAGCGGACCCTCCATCACCAAAGTCAGTTGCAGCAAGAAGTTGCAGTAAGCATCTTCTTTCGTAAGGGGATGGACAAGTTGAAAGCATAGCATCAGCAGCTGTTACAGCAGTGGCACTAATCCATGAAGTACCAATCTGCCCTTCTCTTCCTGTATTGATAGGCTCTTCCTTAATTCTTGCAGAGAAGGAGCCTAAATGTGCTGAAGCCTCAGATAAACGCATTTGCGAAAATGCCTACAATTAAAATAGAATCTTCAGCCAACTTATTGCACGTGTTCCACCATAACACCAAGAGTCAACTTTTCAACTTTGCATCCAGAAAATCAAGACCCACTTCCATAAGTGAAAAAAGACAAAACATGAATAATAGTCTAGATATAGAGTAACTAGAGAGTTCTAAGCGGCAATATAACCACAAAGAACTCTGAAAATATTAGTTCCGACAGACAAAGGAAAATCTAAACTTCAAGTTTACTCAAATACCTGAAGAGCACGGATGAAAGGTAAGAGAGAACATGAGGGAAGAAACATGTCAAATGCTCTTAGCAAAGGCAGAAACAGGTGTTGTTCACAAAGCACTGCAACCATCTTACTCAGAGATATAGACCCTTCATCGGAATCATTTGAGATAGAAATAGGCGTGCCGATTTCTATTTTCCTTTCATCTTCAACATTAATACTTGGGGCAACATCTACTCTTCCACTGGCTGACGTGTCTGAAACATCAGAAGTTCTGGCAGTCAAGGGATCAACTGATATAGGCTCCAGAATGCGCCTACGCTTTGCAATCCGTCGGTTATAATGAAATGTAAGGGCTCTACTGCTTGCTGGCAGGGAATTAGTTGCTTCCACAGCTGCACCGACATTACTCGCAATCTGGGAAGCAATGTCATTCACCTTAACTGATGAAGTCTCCCTGAAAACAATACAGGTACAAACAGATCTAAGCCATGGAAACATAAAATAAAATCTCAGAAGAACAAAGTTCATATTAAACTATTAGCAAACGTCAACCATGTACAGAGCAGCACCATCACCAATACCAGAAAGCATAAACAATGAACTGTGAAAAGAGCATTTCATATGAAAAGATGAGTGGAAACCTTGCTGCAGTGATCTCTAGCCAGACAGTAAGACATGATAATGGAGAGACATCAGGAAAACATGATGCAATCATAGCCAAAAGAGACCAGGACAAGTCCTTCGCTTTTACCAGGAGGGCCTCCCCAGGATTTTTCTGCTTCTCACAATCAGCTAATATTGCAAAGAGTTCAACAGTGATATACTTGTTTTCATCAAAAGAAGAAGCTTCACTCTCTTTATCTGTAGTATCCAAAAATGATGAAGAACTAGCTTTCTTTCTTGAGTGCAAGCCTTTCAAGACTGTTAAGATATGAACCTTGAGACGTGCATCACTAAATTCCTTTGAAGCCTAAAGCATGGGAAAATGGTGCAATTTCATCAAAAACATGGTTTTATAGTGCAAACAGGAAACACAAATCATCAAGCTATCAGAGAGAAAGAGACATACTACTTCAACTACTTTGTCATAGGGGTATCCTCCAACCTGAGCTTCAGACAGAAACCCAACCTTACATATGATGAAGACAGTGTTAGATTTCAAAAAGAAGAATACATGCTTCGTGCTTTAGAGTAAGTATAAGAATATGGATGTACCCAGTCGTTGTCTTTTGCCAACGCAGCAAGATATTTTGTGCTCAAGGGAAGCTGATGCATCTGGCAAAAAACTGTAACTAAATTCCAATGCTGACTGGCAGCTTTTTGTTGAGATCTCAGCTCAGTTCCATCACCATTTCCACTCAATAGCCATGATCCACATGTATCATCCACAATCTGTGGAAGACTTGCCTTCTCCAAATGCTGTAGCACTAGCATGAGAGCTCTCAACGGTTTTTTGTGAGTGGCTGAGTTGGACGTTTCCTTTTGCTTAGTTATGGTTGCGCTCTTTTGATGTAGATATTCATCTGCCAGTGCCCGAGCAAGAGATTCTGTTATTCCATTTTCATGGGACACTGTATGTAATGCAGAACCATTTCGAGAAAGTTGCTTATAGCTCTCGGAATTTTCACTGGTTTTGTGGAAGGAAGATATCCGTCTCAAAGCGAGAATGTCTATGCGGAGCATGCTTGCAGATAAGCCACAAAGCTCTAGGAGAAAGGCACATGAAGCCACCAATACAGAATCCTCAAAGTGCATAATAGCAAGTGGCATAACCTGAAAGTTAAATATATAGGAAATGTCCTCATATCATTTATTAGATAAAATGAAGATCACCATCAACCTCATATCAATTACCCTGAGAAGATTATGAAAGCATAAAGTTTGTAATGATAGCTATTAAAAAGAAGATGAAAGGGCAGTTTAACAGCATTGGCCTCTATATCCATTCAGAATAGAAGACTTACAGATGAAATAAGAGACTCTTCATTCAATGTTATAGGTGCAAGAAGTGTTTGCACATCTGCCTGAACATTTGATTGTCCAGGTACAGGAACACCAGACTGTCCTGATTTCAGTAGTTCAACTCTAGCAGCAAGAAGATGATTGAAGGCTGCCAGTGGACGTCCACGATGCAAGTGGTGATCAATCCCAAGACCAGTTTCCTTAGATTAAATATTTAGGTCAGTACAACATAACCAGGAAATAGCACAACCAGATGGCTATTTAGGTCTAAGGAAACAGTGACCAGATAAATATCAAAAATAAAATCATATTGACCAAAAATGTATATATATAAAAAGGGCACACCTCAAGAGCAGAATAGTAGAGCTCCTCTTCAACATGTTTTTGAATAGTAGCCTCCCAAGAAATCTCACTGATCTCAGTGTGTTCATCGGAATTTATGAAAACATTGAAGTCCCTATGCAGATAAGATTCGGATGTAGGCAAACCTGATAGTGACTGCCATCCAAGCGGACCCTGCAAGATGATGGGTGCTTTGTGATACAAGAAAAACCATAACTAGAAAGGAGTATCTTAAATGCCTGGCAAAGTGAGAGTGCATGTAATTAACCAAAAAGGCTCCCAGAATTACTGCAGAGCTGGAAAAGACAATTGCACGGCATCTGTCATAATCACATGAATATGGTAAGATGGGCTGACCTGGACATAAAGCTGAACCAGCCGGCGTACAGACTTTGGGAACCAACATGGCAGCATTTGCAGAAGAGAAGTATCACGTCCAGTAGAAAAAAAGATGTCATCACGCCAATCTAGGTAATCCACTAAAGCCGAATCTCCATAAACTGTAGATCAGAAGACACACGAAAGGATTTATGTGGCAATATATACTAGGGGAGCTAATTTATAGCTTCACACATTAGATAACCAAGATGAGGGAATTGAGAGCTAACCAATATTTGATCTTTGGCTCAAAAAATTACAAGTTGTATCTTGTCCGAAACAAGCTGCAACAAGTGTGCGCCATAGTGTTGGGTAGCGTTGAAGGGTGGGTCTAAGATTCTCCAATGTGCATTGGGCTGATGAGTTACTTTGCCGGTTCACGCTACCTGTACTCAAACAATTTTGTATTGGAACAGGGGAATACATTAGGGTTGCTAAGGCCGCCAGTTCCCCTCCTCCTTCCGCAATGTCATCAACCGTATGAATTATTTCGTCAACCTCCAAAACACTGAGGTTACTATCAGGAGCTACATTACTTGACATTATTGAACGAGCATTGGCAAATGATGCATCATACTCACGCCCCTTAATTCTAGACAATAGCAGCCATCTTGCCCATTGGCAATCTCCCTGTTTAGTGCCACATGACACAAACACCCGATGTCAAAGACTACAAACACTGAATGAAATGCAATAATATCAGAGAGCTCTAAACATATAACCCACAAAGAGTATTTGGTGAAAAGGCCTATATAAACATGTGATACAGAAGAATTTACTCGGCATCTAATCTATCACAGAACTTGATATTAGCCAATAGTAGTTGATATCATATTTAAATGGTCTTAAGATGCTTTAACCATAAAGCATATAGAAGAACAACCAATACATAAGATCAACTAAAAAATAGTTTAATCAGACATCAAACACGTCATTTACTCTCTTCTATATTCTTGCATATAAATTCACATAGGTGAACTAGGGTTTCCAGTTGTCAACGAGCAATCAAGCATATAACACAATGTCTTGTTAGCAGTGCTTATGTAATAAGTGAACATGTCTGCGATAAAAGACCACTGAAATTTAATACTACTACACCCGAAGCAAAAGATTGTATGAATAGCCAATGGTGCCCAATTATGCAGTTATACTTTAAGTATAAACATTCATGAGATATGAGGAAACTTACTGCAGCTTCCAGTAATGAAGTGAGTGAATCATTATCTACAACCAAGTTGTGGTGGTCAAGGTAAATATCCAGAAGATTTGGCAAGTTATATTGCGCACAGTGATGTACAAATAGTTTATGCAGAGCTTGCACAGTATGCTCACTGAATGTTCCATGTGCATATGAGGAACCAATATCAGATGAACTCTCATCAATAACATCCTCAAATGGAGTTTCATATCTTTTAGACATTAACCCTGAACAAGCCAGAAGGGGTACTATCTCTGCTGTGCCTTCCCAGTTGTCCTTCAAAAATATAAACTTCTTTGCAAGTTCCTGCTCCATGAGCCTTCTTAACCACATTGAGCATATAACATTGGCTGGAAACCTGAAAATTCTGATATCTGGAATGTCCATGCACACAGCATCCAATTCTTCAATAGAGCATATATAACTGTCATATTCAGAAGATCCCCTATTGAATCCAATAGCATTTGATGTGGGCTGTGAATGATCCAAACTTATCTGTAGGTTCCCATGTGATAGTGCAGATGTGGGGATCAGGTCCAAGATTTTGCTAACTTCCTGCCAATCATTATGGCAGACGTGGTACACAAGTTGTGATTCCCACGATACATGCACACCCATATGAAAAGGTTGATCCAGTACTATCTGTAAGGAAATAGATTTAAAGAAGAGAATTACGTGATTAGAAATTTAAAAGACACATGGAACAAAACTGAAGCGACGTATGGATGCATTTCAGCTTTGAATAGGATGCAACAGATGGATTTAGATAAAGAAAGATGATCAATACTGTTCAAGTTCATTGATATTTGCTAGACTAATGCTGACCAAAAAAATATATTTGATGTCAAAATGTCAATTTCTAATTGTATATATATTTTATATATTTTTTTTATCCATAACTATTCATTCTCTTCTTTTATTTTTCTTTGGAGCAAATATTCATTTGATCTGAAAATTATATTGAAGTTTATGGATCAAATGGCTGTAGGGAAGCTTTTCATGTATGATTACTAGCATGTGATATTCATCAATAACAGAATACTCATGTACATCTCTATAACTATTGTGACCATTAAATTGAAAAGGCAAATAAGCTTAACTTTTAATGAGCAGATACAAGAAAAGAGGCATTGTTGCAAGTCCTAGGATGATCAGTCAGTAACACAGCAAAAAGAATATTAAATTGTTGACTAGCTAGTCCTGTCAAGTATGAAACTTTCTTTGAGGCTATGGACAGCAGCAACTAGGAATCAGTTCCGACCAGCAGCACGTTCTAATCTTGGCACATCCCTCTACTCAATGTTCTTACAACTTGCATATTCGGAAGTGTTTGGAGAAAAAATATAAGAGCGGACCTTCAACAATCAGCTTAAGTTTTTTTGGCAAATGAGTTAGTTCCAGAACATGGTATCAGAGCCTTGTTGATCTAGTGAGCACAGATTCGAATCCTAGCAGCCACAGCTAGTGTTAGGACCTATGTGAGCCGCCATAGTAAAAATTCGGATTCCAGCACTCATACTTAGTGTTAGAGAAAATATTGAAATGGGCCTTAGACTATCAGTTTAAATTTTTAGCGAGTTGGTTTTGACAACAAAAAGAAATAATAGTATGCAGTATCGCCTAGTATTAATATGGCTCAAAGATGAGAAGTAACTTACTCGATCAATGGTTCTCTGATCCCAAGAGTTAGACCAGACTGCAGCTGCGGTCCAGTATCCAACATCAGCACTCTCTTCATCAGCGGAAGGAACGGAAGAACTTGCATTACTACTTGTCCATGAACCCAGAACTACTCCATCAATTTCACCACACTCGATGATGAGGTTACTGTATAAACCTGAATGCAACACCTGCAAATGAGGTTGGCCAGTTGCATTGGAACCTGATGTAACACCCATAAGTTCTTTCTGCCGGGAAAGAAATGTTCTCCAGAAGCTAGTGCTAGGGTAAAGCCTCTTCAAGAAAAAGAGCAAATAAAACAACATTAAGTTTATTGTAATTGCTTATCTTATTGCAATAAAATTCCATAGCTTATCAAAAAAAAAGTAATGGAACTTGAAACATTAATAACTCGAAACAAGATAAGTATGCTTCCCCATACCTCAATTAAAGACATGGTCTCCAATATCTTCCACTCAAATGGTCCCAGGTAACCATATTTTTTCATCTCCTTCATTATTTGAACTCGAAGAGACCTCCTAACCGTTCCAAACAGTAACTGCTTGAGGTTGGTTTCGATGTCCTCTCCAAGCCTTTGAAGTGTTGCTACAGCAAGTTCTGTTTCACCCTATTTAACATGTATGGTTAGCAGAACCCACAAAATGGAAGAAGAAAGGAACAAAAGAGTAAATTAATCTTTAATAAATAATCAGTGAGGTACCTTCAAAAATAAGTCATAAGCTATAGCCCTTCCGATGTCACGCACTTCAGTGAAAGTATCCTGCGGATCTTTGTCAGGTAAAAAATCTCGTGAGCGGTGAAGATGCAGTTGAAGAACTGCTAGAGGAAGGCGACCAGAGAGGAGAGCATCTTTCACAATCGTCTTAAGGTCCAAATTATCTAGTTTCCAGCGTGCAATCATCTCTTTTGGATTTTCCACAGGGAGAGCTCTCTTTCCTGATATCCCATCTTTCAGAACAAGGGCAGATGATAATTCATCTGTAACCTCCAGATTCAAATGGTCGTTGGTATCCATGGGCATCAAAGCAAGTGTCTCAGCATTGTTGGAGGCAGTTGATCGTACAGAAAAGGGAAGTGCATTTTGGCTTGGTGTCTCCGACGATACAGGATCCGCAGAGAGTACTGAAAGTTGAGATTCATCCTGAGATGGTGTATCTGCAATCCCATCATCCACCTGTCAAATGCACTAAGGAATTGTTAAAATTTAATGTCATGATCTGCATTTAGCACAGCAGATACCTAGAGTAGCAGAATGTCAACTCCATACCCTCCCTTGGCCAGGCCTTTTAAGTTTTCCACTGAGTTGACGTTGAAGATTCCTTATGATCTCTAGAAAGTGAGACATCTCACATAGCCTTCTTGAATTTCCTATTTCATTTTGAACTTCGGTGGGTGAAATTGGTGGGAGGGGAAGTATTCTGGTCCGTTTGAAGCCATGTATTATGTATGCATCTCTCTTATACTGTAGCAATCCATAACTCCGGATCATTTTGGTTGCAAAGCGAGTGGCCAAGACAAGAAGCCTATAGCACAAGATAGAATGTTGCAGTATGATCCAAAATAATAAATGGAGCCAACAAAATATATAAAAGATAGCCACACAACTTCTTTGTGTATGTCCTTTTACCACTTCAAGCAGAAGAAAATAATGCAAATAAAAAGGAGAGAGAGAGAAATGACACTAGCCAAAAATCTAACCTCAATGCAGCAGAAACCTCATTGTCATTGCCAACTTTATGAAACATAACATCGACTGCAGCAAAGAGCAGCCTCATAATGCCTTCTTCTGCCATGTTGACATCCACAAGCATTTCTAAAGATCTGCTCATGATCATATGGTAAAATCCATGGTTAATGTTTATCATAAGAGAAACTAGCAACACAGAGAACTGTAGATCAACTTCATCCATCACCCATACGATAATTAAGTGATGGAAATTTCATGGTGCAAATGAGAATTACAATGTTCTTAATGGAATTTTTTCAAGGAGCAAGTAAAGATGAGGAAGCATAAGTTCACAAGATGACTGGCACGCCATATTTTGTAATAAGATGACCAGGATCTTTCGAGGGTAATTGTGTAGTTGTTAAAACAGCTAGTCAAAGAAGGGTACAAAGAGTTCCAGGGCCCTAAGTGATGAGATGAGATGAGTGATTATCAGATTTCAAAGCAACCCAATAATCCTATACATAATAAACTAGAAGGAATGCAATAGAGAATTTGGTTATCAAACGAAAGAAGGGATCGTCACACGGACAAGAAAATAAAAAAGTAGAGTAAAAGAGGAGAAGATGACTGCAGAAACAGGGAGGAAAATTTAAAGAAATGTGTCAAAGGAGACCAAAGGGAGTGAAGAAAAGAGAAGATAGAAATATGCTTACCTCACTCAGGAACAAGAAAAAAGATGGGACGAAGTTTGCTCCAGCAGTAGTAGAATAAGTATTTTTCTTCGAGATTATATATATATATATATATATATATATTAAGATGAAAGGAGCAGCTGACACTTATGATGGCTTTTAAGCATTCACCAAAATTTTCATGTGAACATCCCTTGAAAATAAGAGAAGATATATTTCATTTAATTTGACAAGTAAAAGATATATATTCATTGTGGACAGGAGTACTGAAAAACATATATGTGCTCAAAACAATAGATCCCCTGTTCTAGGGGCGTGCCTTTTACATGTCACATTGATGATCTGGTAAGGCCCAGATTCATGTTCCCAGGGCGCCTTATCCTCAATATAATAATGTGATTTTTGAACCAGGCAAGGAAATCATGAATTAACAAAATTAAATATTCAAGAATCTTACTGTTCTATTTCTTGATATTTCAAGTAGTCAAGAGCTATTTGTAACCGGCGCATCCGAGATATTTTCAGGTCCCACCCTGAGATGGCAGAATTCAAGCAAAAGAATATACTCAGAACTAATTTGTACCATAATTTGAAATGCAGAACCAATGAAACTTCACAGCATTCATTGTGCATAAAGACAGAGAGGAAAGCGCAGACAAGTTGATTAATAAGATGACACTACTCTTTTTCATTTTTTTCTCTCTTGTAATTGAAAACTGTAACTTATATCTTTAGTACTTCCATAACTTTTTAAGTATATCTTAATTCATCCTAATCAAAACAAAGTCTGCCACTTTTCTATCCATTTTATAAGATCAAGGACAAAGATAAATAGTTCTTGGCAGTGACATGGAGGAACTGACACTACTGAGTAGGGATTATACAAAAATTGTTATGTCGTTAAAACACAACTTATGGAACAAGGATGTTTCCCTCACCATAACACAGACACCACAGCAACAGGAAGACTGATTTTCAGAGGCAGAATCGAGGTATCCCAAATATCCACACCAGCATTCCCATTCTCTAGATGCCAATGGTATAAGAGTCCATTAGTGCACAAGCCAATTAAGTTCTGGCTAGAACACTACATCATGCATCAACTGTGGATGGATGATCAGATTTCAATCCAATTAATAGTCATTCCCATGGCATTTAACTTATCATATGAGCTTATCAACAACCAAACCATGTGGATGTTTCCTATCTCACCATCATTATCATGTATCTAAAATGAAACATTATAAGAATACAACACATACAGATCATGATGCAGAGAGCAGCAAGGGACTGACTTAACAAGACAAAATACAGCGAGAAGGAATAGAATATTGAATGAAAAGAATAAAGGTTTCTGCATGCATCGACAAAAATAGAGTATAATGAGCAGAACAAAAGCCCCAAGAAACAGTTCAGATGTCAAATGCTTGCTGAATGACCCAGGTTCGCCTATTTAATCTGAGGGTATTCTTGGCACGTTTAATGAGTTAATCTTCTTAAGCTAATTGAGCAGTTCTGTATAATTCTCCTCCAGAACCTAATCCAGCGGTTTTACCATATTCGTCTTTTCTAATATCAGTTTTATATCCATTAGTATTAGTCTTAGAAATGAATACTATGTCAATTTCCAGCAAGTTTTAGACTTGAATTTATCTAAATTACCTTGTATACTGTCAGGAACTTGTAATAAAATAGTATTAGCTTGTTTCAGTTACTACAACCCCCTCCCCTCCTGATGTCTAAGAGAAATACTATGGTTGTTACAACAGAAACTATGAATACATTCAAGAGAAATGCTATGGGTGTCACAACAGAAACTTCAGTTTGAAATCCCCTTACCGTTTTCCAAACATAAGTGATCGGCCACTTCAGGACCTTCATACAGAATAGTTTTATCCAAGAGTTCAACTATCCAGGGCGACGGAGACAGACTTGGTTCTTTTGTTTCCCAGACATCTCCAATTTTATCTGCAGTGCCTTCATTTACACTTGGTTTCTGATATCCAATGGATTCCATTGACAGGAAGTTCTTTGACACTGAAATAGGGGGAAGAACCACCGAAAGGCCATCTTGAGTCACTAAGTAGAAACATCCCTGGAATGTGCAGCCAACTGCTTCTCCAAAGAAAGCTTTTTCCCTTGCTTTGCACATTTCAAAGCCAGAATTCAAGCACCTATCATCACAAATTGCTAAGTCTCCATGCAAATCAAAGTGAACTATTTGCGAGGACAGGTGATCCTTCACATTGTGCTTCTTAATGAGCTGAGTGATTCCTAGAGGAGAAATACAAATACAATCATCCACGTTAAATCTATCCGCAGGAAGAAAGATTTTCCTTGTGAAATGTGAAGGTGATTTATAACCATGAAACCTCTCATCTATTATCTTTGACACGACAGAAAAACCACTCATACATGAGTCACATTGACTCCGTTTTCCATGAGGATTCCGACCTGCAACTTCATTAAGCTTGGTACTTTCAATATTATCCAAGAAGCAAAAACATCCATTTTTTATGGATGAAGTACTTGAATTATAAGAACCTGATTCAGAATATACCCTTTGACGTCCTATTTCAGAACCACCAATCTCCCAGCCAACTAATATCCCAAGACCTAAATGCTGAAAACAAGGAAGCAACTTCTTAGACGAAGAATAGTTTGCTGGGATATAGTCACCCACACAAATTACATATATCACACCATTTTCATCCACCACGGCCAAGAGGGAAGTGTATGCAGCAAGAACCAACTTTCTAAATTTATGTTTTCTACGCAGATTAGCTGACTTATCTGGAGCTCTATCAGCTTGTTTACTTTGTATATCAGCACCCACAGACATATTCTCTCGCTCCAGCATGCTTGGCTGAGGGTCCAGCCGACATGTGTTTACAATATCTAGATGTGTAACATACTCACCGGTCGTTACAGCATAAAAGTAAATCAGTCCGGAAGCATTAAGACAAACAAGAAGATCATCAGAAAAATGGAAGTCTGTCCATTCAAACACTTGGCTATTATTTGGACTTCCGTCAAGCTTAACCGAGGAAACCCATTGCATTCCCCAACTGTCTAACCTGCTAACCACTAATAGATTTTTGCTTCTGCTTTTCAGACTTGCATCGCTATCACTGAAAGATATGAGATCCAATGATGTTAAAACAAATCCAATTAAGTGATGTGAAATACTGGAGAACACCCTAGAGCATTTCCATGAACTATCTACCCCAACACCTAAAAACTTGGATAACACTTCAGACTTAAATTTTAAGCTGGATGAAGAACTATCAAAAATGCTAAATGAAACAACCCTTGCAGAGCAAGGAAATGATGATTTCACTGGGAACTTGGTCCAAATATCCCCATTATACGTAACAGTTTCAGCTTCAGTAAAAAAGGATCGCAGCCATCTCTTAGAAGTAACGCTTCTAGACAATCCATCATTACCAGCTTCTTTACAAGTATTATATGAACTTTCATTGATTCCGTTTGCCCAGGTTGCTTTACAATTAGAGCTGGAGGGCTCTTGTACCTCAATGTTCTGATCTGATGCATTAGAAGGTCCCCACTCCACCCACCTCCCCGGTTCATACTCACCTTCCATGTCTTTAGAAAATTCATTGGATTTAGCAGGCTGGCAAAAAGCATGAACTGTCACCCCATGGTTGCTAGAAACAAAAAGAAGATCTCCAAATGAAGCATCCCCATGACAATTATAAGTATCACCACTTACTCCCCAAGCCAGTGAGTTTACATCGCAAATACGAGGATAATCAACAGAACATGGAATATTACGCTCAGGAGATTTGTCATCAACAGATCCAGAAGTGCACGGGATGTTTTCCATTGAACCTGACCTACTATCTGAAGCATTCTGTACACATTGACCATCCAGACTTTCGAAAAGATTGTTATTTTTAGAGCCACCTGTGATCCAACAAAAATAGCATGTTGGCAACCAGACAAACCAAACCAAAGTCAACATGAGGTAAGAAAATTATACCCGCCAACGGAAGCAGCAAAGATTCACATTGATATGAAAGCAGTAATAGTATGTGCTTTGTGGGAGAGATAAAAGCTTCACGAAATTCTGACAGGTTGAGTTGGATTCCAGAGGAAGGCCATTTGTGCAAGTGCAGTACAGAAGAACCCTCACCATTAGAAGGATAATCCATATTGAACCTATGTGACAATGTAAAATGAAATTCAGAAACACGCTAAACAATAAGCAGGAAATGAAATAAAATACCAATGTCGTTATCAATAATGAAACTTGATAGACAATACATATCATACAAGAAGTATTACAAGGTTCTAACACATAAGCAGCCTCACGGAAATCAATCAAACTATTTAGAGTTGTAGAGAGCCCAATTCAAATAAAAGCACCGGTATACGTATCGGGCAGCTTAAGCTTTTACTTGAAGGGTTCCGTCAACATGGTCTCAGACCATTGTAGACCTATCATCACAAATTTGAATCCAATCTCCACCCTAATTGAATAATTCAAGTACAAGGGTATATGTTGGCCTGTGCATCCCCATATGCAAAGCAATATGAGCCTTCATCTACAACCTTAAGTTTCTAGTTGAGATAGTCCTTAACTGGAACAGTCATTCTCTTACTTTGAGACAATCACTACCTACACTAAACAAAATGTATCGGGCAACCAGATTTTTGACTTCCAAGCTGAGCTAAAATCACCACTTTCTTAACAGCTAACAAAACCACTAAATGCAGGACCTAAAATCCATCCTCCATAACTACCTTTGTTCCAACAAATCAATTTTCCACCTCGAGGCAATGATCAACATACACATATGAACAAACATGAATTCCAGAAATAAACCAGCAGCAACATGAGAGTAGTTGTAACTAGTACTTCAGCTCACAAACCAATCAATCGATCCAATTCTCTCAATTCCACACCACGAAATCCAAAAACAAACCGATGCCACAGGCCAAACACGATCCAAACGCAATAAATCCAAAATCCAGAACCATAAAATCACATCAAATCAAGCGATTCACCTACAAATCAATCCAAAACCCTAAGTCACCTCAATCTACAATCAGAAACAAAATTCGAGACAATTACTACCTACACTAAGCAAAATGTTTTGGCAGGCAATCAGATTTTCGATTTCCAAGCTGTGCGAAGATCTGTACTATCTTAACAACTAACAAAACCACTAAATGTAGGACCTAAACTCCATCCTCCATAACTATTTTGTCACAACACATCAATTCTCCACCTAGAGACAATGATCAACAGACACATATGAACAGACATGAATTCCATGAGAGTATCTGTAGTAACTAGTACTTCAGCTCACAAACCAATCAATCAATCCAATTCTCTCAATTCCACACCACAAAATCCAAAAACAAATAGACTCCACAAGCCAAACACGATCCAAACGCAGCAAAACCAGAATCCAGAACCACAGAATCACATCAAAATCAACCGATTCACCTAGAAACCAATCCAGAACCCTAGCTCACCTCAATCTACAATCGGAGACAAAATTCGAGATTTCGAACCTGAAAAAAAAGCGACTAAAATGCTCGACGACGAATCAGACGGAAAACGCAAGCACCGCCGCTCCGGCCCCTCGTCGCATGCTCCAGGCTCTTCTCTTTCGGCGTCCACTGTTCGTCTCCGATCAGGTTCTCGCCGGCGACGGAGCGAGGCGAAATCACGATCGAGGACAGGCGTTTTGGATTTGGAACCAGAGACGGTGATGGGCTAAGGAGAGCGAGAGCGATAGGAGGGGCTTTTCCGTAAATTCACTTGGTAATCCACGTTGTCTCTGACTCTCTGACAGCGGCAAGGGAAGTTACTACTGGTTTTTGCCACTGGCGGACAAATATCTGAAAATTGGATTTGTGCAATTAATATTTATATTATTTTAAAAATCTAAAACTAAATAGAGAATTTGTGCAATTAATATTTTTATTTTTATTTTTAAAATTTTAAAATTAAATAGAGAGTAAATTGGAAGAAGTTACAGTGACTATTTAAATTTTGTAAAAGTGGATATGAACTTTCATTACAGTAAAATGTGAACGTGAACTTACTCATTTTTATGTAAATTGAGTACATTTTTTTAAAATGACTAAATTGTCTTTTGGGTCATTTTTTTCAACTCAGATTTGTTGGGGTTTTTTTCTTCTCCCGGGCGTTATCAATGCTGTGAACTTTACTTTTTCTAACTACGAAAAGATTCTCTTGCATACCAATAGAGAAAACGGCTGAGTTCGAGTTGGAAAATTTGTTTTTCATATTTTAAAAAGTATTCATTACTTTTAAACAAATTTAAACATTTAGTAAGAAATTTATAAGCTTACATTTACTTTTTACAAAAATAAAAGTTCACCTTCAACTCTTTTGCAAAATTTGAATAGTTAATCATATATGTACATTTCACAAGAAATACAGAAAACGATGATTATAAGGTGGTCACTTGTTGTAATATACCCTGTAAATAAATTCCTCCTTTTGTTTATGAATGTTTTTCAAAGGTATAAAACCATAATGAATATATAAATGAGATCAAATAATCGGTCCATACTGTAAACCACAATTGATGCATATATACCTTTTATGGTTGATGCATGATTATCTTCATTAATAGTACAATTGATATAAAATGATCTTCATTAATTAATAAACATAATCTAGGTTGAAATATAGATGGAGTCTAATTTTTAAATATCTCTAATCGTGTGATAATTAATAATAAATATTTGACTTTAAAAAAACAGAGTGTGTTCATCGAGTTTAAATAAATGGGTGCATAAATTCTTTTTTAAAAAAATAAAGATGTTTAATATTTGTATTAATATTTTATTTTAGTCAAATAACTGTGGAAGAGGATAAAAAAAAATACCATTTTGAGTGCCAATTCATTTTGACCAAGTAATTTTTCTATATTTTGAAATTACTCCTTTTATTTAAAGAGGGAGAAAACAAGAACGAGGAGGCTAAAAGAGCCCATTTCATGAGCCCATATTTCACTGGGCCAATAAAAGCCCAAGAAGTGTCTCAATTTGCTCCTTTGTGGGCTTTAGTCACTATATGGACATGCATACTTGTCTAAAGGAAGGAAGAATTGACTTTTTAAAATTATTTTTCATTTCCTTAAACAAGAGAGAGTTGACCTTTTACTTTCATTGGAATATTAATCATTTTTTTAAACACATTTAGTAACTTGGGATGGGACAAAATTTGAAAATTCTGATTTTTGTTGCGTTAGATTCTTCATTTCCTCATCCACAAATTTGTAGTTTTGATCAATATTTCATATTAACTAGAAAGACTTTTTTTAAACTGAAACAGATTTGTCGACATGACAAAATTTTGCGAGACAACTTTACAATATTGATTCAGTTGGTTTGTATCAAGATTCGAGACCAATTTCTATAAAACTATGCACGTTTCATATGGGTATAATCTCCCTGGATATACCAATATCATTCATTGAACTTTATCTCGCATATCGCCAAATGACAAAATCATATTTAAAACTTGATTTGAAAAAAAGCGATAAAACTTTTTTTTTCTTTTTGAGTATAAATTAAAGAGGACATAAGGTTTATAGTATTCAATGTAGGAATTGAATATGGCTTTACAACTCATTCATCCATTTTTTATTATCTTATTAATTTTCATTTAATTGTAAAATTTCATAGATTTTTCCAACATGAATTACATGTACTAGTCATCTAAGTCTAGTCAACCACTATGAGTAGTTCTAGATTTTTCCAGCATGAAATACATGTACTAATCATGTAAGTCAACCACTATGAGTAGTTCTTGAAAATTGTATATAATTAACTTTTGCATATGTGTTGGAGCTACATGAACTCAGAAACCTATAAGGATGGGCATAAATATACTTAAGTTTTGACACAGTATAAATTAGGTTACATACATTGGGTCAAACTTTGCCTGCCATAGTTAATTTAGTTGGTCAAGACGAGTTTAATCTAGCATAAAGTCACGAGAATAAAGTATTGCTGTTTTTCTCTCTCGTAATTGCCAAAATACTATGATAACAAACAATTTTTATGAAAAAAAAATTGAGTCAAACTTCACCATTAAAAACATCAATATTATTCAAGATGGTAGATGTTGCACGACGCTATAATGGTGGACATGGGCCATAACGGATTTTCATTTCTTTTTATAATTTTTTTAGCATAAATTAATTTACATATGTCATAAAAATACATATCATGCTACAAGTTATAATATTTTCAACTTTTTTTAAAAAAAAATAATTATTTTGAACAGAACCGGTCCAAACTGGTCCAAATCAGTGCAAAACCGACTAAAACGGCCAAAACGCCACGGCGCCAATGCATTGCGCCGTGTGGTTTTCGACGCCATGGCAGGTGCTATTTACAATACTGATATAATTAGTTGAGTGTGACTTATTACTTTATATAAAGTTTTTTCTTATATTTTTTTTCAATCCAAGTTTATATATATATCATCTTATTTAACTCTTACACATTTTACAAAGGGAAATGCAATTCTCAACAATATTGTTTCAGTCAACCATCCATCAAGAAACAAAGATTGCATGTATCTTGCAGCTGACACAGAAGAGATAGAGAGATCATCAAAGAGAGCACCTTCACTCCCACTTACACATAACTCTCAATCAAAGAGCATGTTTTCAAGTGATGTATTTGGCACACAATGACACTAAACTACAGAAAAAAATGGGCACAGAGAGCATGTGCCCAAAACAGCAGTGATGAAGCCAAGTAACAACAAGAACAAGAGTCCACAAACCCATCTGAACCAGAAGGACCAGACCAGACCAGACCAGAGACTATAGGATTGTGAATCAAGTGTCAGTGAGTCACACACCACCCACCAACAAGAACAAGACCCCCAAAAAAACAAATGATTATCTGTTACACAGTCATTTTCAATTGCAAGGTACATATGAGAGGAGGAGGAGAGGATATTATTTGTTCCTTTCCCTCTTTGACGTGATGCTTCATCACACACACTATGCATCACAAATTTGGAATCCAACTTCAAGTGTTACCGGAATATATTTTGAATTCTTGTTCAGGGGGTTCGGGGGCACATAATGGCTCCCGACTCACTGTATATTATGTTCGAGTTTTAGTGATCTGGTGTTCGGAGGTTTAAATTTTAGATTTTATGCTTCATAGTCTGATTAGGGTTTATTATTATATTTTTGAATATTATTACTAAACTAAACTGTATAAATTTGATGTTCTTGCTTGTTTCTTAATTTTTTTTATTTTATTTCCCTCTTATCCTTTTCCTTGTAATAAATATTTTATTTTTAATGTTATACTTCCAAACTCTCGTGGGTTGTTATGATCAACATGTTAAACATTTAATTCATGTAAAATTTCAAAATAATAAGCAATGTCAAATAATTAATAAAATAATTATGTCAATAATGTTATCACAAAATAGGTTTGATTCAGATATTAAATTAAATAACTAGGCTTGTAATCAATTGAGAACGAGTGTCTTAGACGAGAATTTGAGAACACATACTAACCATTGAATCATTGAATAAACGGTTCGGATTAAATGTTAAGGAGCTGAAATTCTCGGTAACACTTTTAAGTAATTAAAGATGGTAGGTAATTTATTTTCGTCATTTGGCATCATGTGGAGGGCATCGCCGTATTTCTGTATGGCATCAACGGAAATCACAAATTGAATTCCTTCTTTTAATTACGGCACATTGAATATATCCGATTCTTTCTATAATTATCTCATTAATTACACTCTTCTTTCACCAAAATTCCAACCCTTTCTAAATTTTGTA
>JAYMTP010000452.1:0-33717 GCA_036897365.1 Geranium brycei | reverse complement strand
ACTATCTAAACATGTGTTCTTATTTATTTTGCTCATAATCAAATGGCTCACGAATTGACCAAGTTTATCTTAACTAACAGTAGCTGAGATTATGGTGAGGGTTCTGTTCCACCATCTGTAGCTTCAGTTGTCCGGCTTGATGTCGGGTTAGTTGCTATTTAATTAATAAAATTCGTTTTACCTTAAAAAAAATAATAAATATGAGTTTATATATATTTAATATTTATTTATTACAAAACACGTTTTGTTGTAATTTTTTTGCGAACTCTTCAAAATTTTCAAATCTTATTTTTTTAGCTGACCGATATATTCTTGCGATACAAATTCCACGTAGTTATACACAAGTCATGCCTTGATGAATGGCTAGATGTAATTTTATAATTTACTATCTACAGACTTCTACAGTGATATCTACGTTATTATCATTTCAGTACTCTCATCTACACCCTTCCATAAATGCTAAAGGTTTATACGTGTGAATATTTGAAATATAAGTATTACGTTTATTTTCCCTTCTTTCTTATGTTTAATATTTTCATCCATTGATATCTCTTTTATGTTATCATCTATTCAATCCAATCAACTAATTTATGGGAAGAGCCTATAAAATAAAAAGGAAAAAATATTAAAGTTTCACATAAACAATAATTATCGTGCAAAGCCTATATAGAATATAAATCATCAATATAGTTTGCAAGGAAAAAGATCACACTTTTAGGGATGTAGATGAGTGTTGATGGTAACCATGGTCAGAATCTTAATCTGTTTACACATAAAAAATGTTAACATTGACACTAATTTATAAGCAAGTCGGATAATCATCGAATATGTTGCCCATGAAGTGAATCTCGAGCCTAAATCAAGAATAAAAAAAGCATGCGAAGAGATAAATTAAATTTCAATATTACATTAACATTGTGATTCACGTAGGGCTGCTAAAAATGACCGAACCGATCAAAACAAAACTCTACCGATTTGGTTACGATTTATAAAATGGTAGGAAAATTTTGACGATTTGATTGTTGGGGCTTTGGTTGGTTGATGGCTTGGTACTGGAATGGATCAAAAGTCTTCTGGCGTTGATGGGCAGATTTATGTAAGCATATAGAACTAGGGGGTCTTGGTTTTCTTAAACTTCAATACAGATTTATTTGGAGTTATGCACTACAAGCTTGCTCTAAGTGTTTTCAGGGTGGTTCTTGTAACAAATTACCAGAGAGTATCAACTCATTCGAGGTAGAGGTCGCGAGTTTGCAAGAGGTATTTCGTTGCGCTGTTAGTTATTATGCTCGTCGTTCTCGGGGATGGTTCTTGTAATAGATTTGCGGAGAGTCTCAACCCATTCGAGGTGGAGGTCGTGAGGTTGCAAGAGGCATGTCGTTGTGCTATCTTTTATTTTGCTCGTCGTTCTCAGGGTGGATCTTGTAATGAATTTGCAGAGAGTCTCAACCCATTCGAGGTGGAGGCCGCGAGGTTGCAAGAGACATGTCGTTGCATTATCCTTTATTTTGCTAGTTTGTTTTGTAATTTCATAGCTCGTGACTTAGCCAAATATGTTTTAACTAACAGTAGCTGAGATCATGGTGCAGGGTTTGTCCCACCATCTGGTGTTTTGATTGTTCGGTATAATCCCGGGTTAGTTTACTTTATAATTTAATAATATGTCAACGTTTTTCCCTAAAAAAATCAATAGAAAAACAAACTGAACAAATAACCGACCGATTCAGACACATGACTCATTTTAGGTTATCGATCTTTATCAATTGGGGCAGCAAAAAAGAAGACAAGACCGACTCAAAATGTGAGAATTTCACGAAATTCAGTTCAAAGAAAATCGAACCAAAACCAGTAAGTCAAAGAACAAGTTAAAACAACCTAAATATAAAAATTTCACGAAATTTGATCTATAAAAACCAAACCAAACAGAATAAAAGCTGACTGGTTAAAAACCGAACTAAACCAAATTCTAACGGTTCAATTACAGTTTTATTTTCACATGACAAAATTAATTAATTCAGTTTAATTTTAGTTCGATTCGATTCAAAATCAAACCGTAACCAATCATACGTTCACTTGATAAATAAGTAAAGAGATATAAACTTATTATGGTTAATTACAACTTACTGTACGTACTTTTACCACTTTTACAATTTACTATACTTATTTTAAAAAATTACAATTTACTATACTTATTTTTAAAAATTACCATTTACTATACCTAATCACATTAGTTTTTACAATAGGTCATGATATTGTTAAATTTTGGATAAATTTTTTTAAAAAAATATAAAAATACGAAACTACCCTCAACTATTGATGAAATTTTCAAATAAATGACATCCTTTCAATTTTTAATTTATTTTAATTTTCTTTCTTTAATTTCTCTCTTCATTTTTTTGTTTCAAATTCATTCATCCATAAATTTAAAAAAAGTATAAAAAAATTAATTCCAAAAATTTCTGAAAAATAGTGCTTCGAGCTCACATATGAACGTTTTTATAATAAATATAGTAATTTTTAAAAGTCGTACGACTAAGTATAATAAATTGTAATTAAACATATTATTATTTATGTATCTTAAATCATATCTCTTTTTTCGAAAGATAAATAATGTATCTTGTATGCTAGAAACTTACACTTTATCCAATAAAATAGAATATTGTAATTGAATCTTGGAAGATATGGATTGGACCATGGCCGCCCAAATGGTCAAGCACATCAACTTGACATGACATGACATTGCTCAACCACTACACACACATTGCTCAAATCAAACCTCTCTCAACTCAACACTCACTCTTCATCTACTGTTTTTGCTCAGCCATGGCTTCGAACCGCCGGAGAGACGACCGACCAACAGTCCCTCCCAAGCGTCCTCACTTCTTCAAGATCATTCTGCCTCACACCATTGCCTCTGCTAAGCTTGTAACTATTTTCTTTTCTTTATGCTTCTCTTATTTTCTTGAACTTTTATGAGCCAATCTCATATTGTCGTTGTTGCTGCACATGAGTCAAGATCACACACCAAGTCTGTGGTAGTGACCCATTTGATATTTGATCACATTTAGACCCTATTTATGGCTGCTGATCTTGTTAGCTGCATGATGAATGGAGGGTGTGTTAGCTAGGGTTGATATGATACCCACTTTTTTAAAATCATTTTTTTGCTATTATCATTATTTTTATGGGAAATTTTCAAAAATGTGCCTTATTGTATAAATTTTTTGAAAAAGAGTGTTGTATTGTTTATTAAGGACAAAAATGTGGTGACCCATTTGACATTTAATCACATTTAGGCCCTGTTTATTGGCTGCTGATTTTGTTAGCTATATGATGAATGGAGGATGTCATTTCAAAATAGTTAGGTGTAGACTAGTAAACTGTCATTATCCCTTACAAATATTAAAAGGTTTAAACTTCTAACCCTAAGCCTAACCTGCCACAAGAAAGTATTCACTAGGATCCGATGCTCACTTGACCACTGGGCCAACCCTAGTAGACAATTGATACACACTTGAACTATTACGATAAGTTTTGCATCAGTCTGATGTCCAAACTCCAATATGTAAATCACGAGTTGTTGCACCTCCTTGATAGCCCACGTGACCTTGAGTTCACATGTTTGAGCCGCAAGAGCAATTTCTAGGATAAATGACATTTAAATTTGCTTAAATATCGATTTTTGACACTTAGCTACACCTAACTAGAAAATTACATTAAGAAGTACCCTATTTTAGTGTCGCCTCAAATTATGGGTACCTCGGTGACTCAAATTGAACGTTAGGGTACCTTCAAATGTACGTTTTTAGTTGGGTGAAGTTAAATGTTAATTGGGATACTTCTGTGTATTTTTAAGGACCATTTCCCCCAATTACTATGCGAAATGAGCATACTGGATTTGGAAATCTTGTTAGCATTTGCATGAATGTGAAGAGTATTGTATAAGATAAGTACCCACCAAACAACAAGAAGAAGATAGTGAAGCATTTGTTGCGAATTTAATCACTTGTTCAATACCTGTTATTTTCCTCCTACTTATTGAGATAGATAGTTTTCATTTTAGTGTCACATGTCTTGTAATCAAGTATTGGTTATTCACAGCAACACAACCAGTGCCTAAAAAAACTTATGTGCTAGTCCGGCGAGATGGCCTTCTAAAGATTAATTAGGTACTAATAGAAAATAAATTGAATTAAAAGGTTAGTTAGAGATAAGCAGAGCACGCAGGGGATTTTAAAACACTGAACTAAACTAATATCCTGTGCTGTCTATACACAGTCCGTACTCATGTATACATGTTATTCATTTTGTTGCAGAAGATTCCTCCGTTGTTTGTAAAGAAATACGGAAACACCCTATCAGATTCAATATACCTCAAGGTTCCGAGTGGCCAGGTGTGGCAAATAGATGTAATGAGAGACGAAGGCGAGGTATCATTACACAAACGTTGGACTCAATTTGCTGAGCACTATGCGCTCGAGTTTGGAGACATGCTAGTGTTTACGCACGAAGGTGACTCAACTTTTTCTGTGGTTATATTCGATAAGAGTGCCACAGAGATAGATTACCCATCTGAAACCATCCATGCTCAAGAGCTCGTCGCATCGCCTAAGACTGAACCCTTCAACGAGGGTGAAATTTATTTTGTTAGTGAAACTGAATCCGGCGGTAATGTGCATCAATCAAAGAGAAAGAGGACTGAGGAGTCAATTGAAGAATCACATCATTCCATGCCCGATGTTGAAGGTGTTGAATCCTTATTATCCTCATGTCTATGAACTGTGATATAATCTCGGTTTTTTGTTCTTTTGGTTGAAAAAGGAACGTGATCATACACTTTTATATATTTTCTCTGTTTTTTATAATTTTGTTTTATAGGATTTTTCCGAGTATTTTTATTTAATATTTTTTTATCAGTAATATCGCCAGCGCGGGGATTAGAACCAGAATGCGAGATTATTGTGACCATGAAAACACTTACTTCAACGGAAAAAGCTAGAGCCCTCGCGAGAGCTAGTTCTTTCAAGACGAAGAACCCTAATTTCAAAATTCTCATGCAGCCATCCTACGTTCACATGTACAAAGCGGTAAACATATATGTTTTATCAATCTCTCGGTTGAGTTGCAATATTGCAAGTGTTGTTAAATTTTTTAATGTTCTGATTTTTTTGTTAGTGTGTACCGATAAATTTTGCTGAGAAGCACTTCGGTAAGAGATATTGTGATTTGATCCTCGGGACTTCAGACGGGAGGAGATGGCCTGTCGAGTATGTATACACAGTTAGCAATAAAAGGAAAATGGCAATGCTAAGCGGTGGTTGGAAGTCATTTGTGAACGACAACAGTTTAGGAGTTGGAGATGTTTGCGTCTTCGAGCTAAAAAACAACTCTACCGAACAACTCTCATTTGAAGTTGTGATTTTTCGGTTCACTACACATGACAAGGGAAGCGGAGCTGATGAAGCCAAACTTACGGAAAATAAGGTACGTTTTAGGGAAAATGTTAAATACCTCCACTTAAGTATACGTTATTTTCACCTAACTCCCCCTAACTAAAAACACGTCTTCTGCTTACCTAAGTTTCAGAAGTTGCACTTTATCCTTCTCCGATAACTTTATTTAAAAATTCCGTTAAACCTTTTGGGAAATGACAAAAATACCCTTAAGCTCAAAATAATTTTAAATTTATTAATACTTGGATATTTTCATCATTTCCCAAAAGGTTAACAGAATTTTCAAAAAAATGAACAAAGAGAAGTGTAACTTTTGAAACTTAAGGGGCGTAGAAAACATGTTTTTAGTTAAGTGGAGTTAAGTAAAAATGAAGTATACTTAACATGAGGTGTCTGTCATTTTCCCCACATTTTATGTCAGTTTTAGTTCTCGTTCTCTTGAATTCGTAATAGTGATTCAACACTATTACAATGAGACTGTAGGAGACCGGATATTATGTTTCTTCTGATGGCTGCGATGGAGTTTCACTAAATAGAAGTAAAGGAATTAGAGGTGAAATCCCGATGAATTAAGTCCTCCGGACATGGTGATTTTATAAGGTTCAAGAAATGGTAGTTTCTTTGAACCTAAATCGTCTGGTTTGCTGCAGTAAAGTTTGAATGCAACGAATATGGCTGTGGACAGGTTATCGGGCTCGGAGGTCCCACGCGCGCTCAAAGAAGCCAATAGATTCGCGACGAAAAATCCACGTTTCATTCTCTTCATGTCCCCGGGAAATACGGGTATATCTACCGTGGTAAGTTCATAACAAAACCTGTTACATTAAGTAAATGATTTCATTTTCACAAGTTGTTACATTGAAATGTGTATATAGAGTGTGCCTACACGATTTGTGAACAAATACCTCGAGAGCGCAGTTTTTGAAACGACAAGCTGTGATCAAGAATGCGAGGGGAACAAAAAAGTTGAGGTACAGCTTCAGGTAGGAGATAGATCATGGAATGTGAATTTGTTATCGTATCCGTCCGGATCGAGCAAGTTTTGTCGAGGTTGGCTTGGGTTTGCTAAGGGGAATAATCTTGGACAAGGCGATGCTTGTGTGTTTGAGTTGATCAGCATCAACAATGTTGTCTAGAGAGTCACCATTTTCAGATGTAATTGATCAACGGTCCAATTTGTGGGCTTTTGTTGGCGTCCATGTAGTGTTTTTATTTCAAATTTAAAGTCAAATCCATTACTATTATAGAAATTAGTGGTCTCTTACGAGTTATGATATCTACTTGCCTAATAGCTCAACCCTAATGAACAAAGGAATCAAACAATTTAATCACTAAGTTAACACCCTACTTAGGGATGTAGACGAGTCTTGACGGTAATCATGATCATAATCTTGTTTGATGAATTCAACATAATCTCTATGTCTAAATTCGATACAGAAAAAATGTTAGCATTGACATTCATTGCTAGTAAGTCGAATAATAATTCGAATATGTTGCACATGAAGTGTGAATCCCGAGCCTAAATAAAGAATAAATAAAGCATGTGAATTAATTTTCAATATTACATTAAAATCTTATTCACCTAGGGTTGTATAAAAATGACCGAACCGATCAAACTGAATAAAAAAGAACCAAATTCATTCGTCTCAGTCATGAACAAAAACGAATTCTATCAATTTGTGTTCGTTTTATAAAATTAATTTAAATTGATAACAAAACGAACCGCAACAAAAAATTGATTGATCTGAACACGTCGCTCATTTTAGGTTATCAATTTTTATTAATTGGGTCAGCAAAAAAATAAGTCAAAACCGGTCAAAAATATGAGAATTTCATAAAACTGGATTCAATGAAAATCAAACCAAAACCGGTAAATTAAATTGTAGGACAAAAACGACATAAAATATAAAAATTTCATGAAATTTAATACATGGAAAACCGAACCAAACATAAGAAAAAGTTAACCGATTCAAAACCGACCGAACCAAATTCAAACTATTCAACTACAATTTTATTTTCATGTAATTAAATAAATCGGTTGAATGTTAAATAGATTCTAGTCAAAACCCAATAAGTGAACTAGAACTTATCAAACATGACTTGACATAATGTCAAGTCCTAAAGTTGACATGACATTACACCCCAAACACACTACACACATACATTGCTTGGAACCGCCGGAGACAACTCTTCTATGCTTAAACCTCTCTCAAACAAGACTCAACTCAGCTCTTCATCCACAGTTGAGCTCTCAGCCATGGCTTCGAATCGCCGGAGAGACGACCGGCCAACTGTTCCTCCCAAGCGTCCTCACTTCTTCAAGATCATTCTCCCTCACACCATTGCCTCTGCCAAGCTTGTAACCATCTTCTTTATGCTTCTCTTATTTGCTTCTCTAATTTTCTTGAACTTTATGAGCCAATCTTATCTTGTTGTTGCTGCGCATGACTCAAAATCACACACCAAGGCTGTGGTAGTGACCCATTTGACATTTCATCACATTTAGGCCCTATTTATGGCTGCTGGTTTTGTTAGCTGTATGAATATGATGAATGGAGGGTGTGTTAGGGTAGGGTTGATATGATACCCTCTGCAAGAGCAAGTTCTGGGAAAAATGGCACTTGGATTTACTTAGGTATCGACTTTTGACTCTTAGTGACACCCAACTAAAAAGATACATTCAGAAGCATCCAGCTATATTTTGCCTCAAATTAGTCTCAGATTTGAGTACCTCATTGACTCAAAATTAAAGTTGAGGTACTTTCGAATGTACATTTTTAGTTGGATGTAGTTAAATGTCAAAAATCGATACATGTATGTATTTAAGTACCATTTTCCCTGATTTCTATGCAAAAAACACGGGAAGAATGAGAATACGGGATTTGGAAATCTTGTTAGCATTTGCTTGAATGTGACGAGTACTGAATATGATAATTACCCATCAAACAATAAGAAGATAGTAAAGCATTGGTTGCGAATTTAACCACTTACTGAATACATGTTATTTCCCTCCTAATTATTGGGCTAATAGTTTTCATTTTGGTCTCACATGTCTTGTCCGGCGGGGAGATGGCCTTGTAAAGATTAATTAAGGACTAATAAAAAATTAATCGGATTAAGGATTAATTAGAGAGATAAGCAGAGAATTAGTCGAGAATTAATCGGATAAGCTGAGGATTTTATGAACTGGACTAATATCGCCAGTAAGTGTTGATTGCACAATGCACCAAGTGCTGTCTATATTTGTAATTCCATGCAGTTAAATCATGACTTATATACATAGTCTGTACTCATGTTATTCATTTTGTTGCAGACGATTCCTAAGTTGTTTGTAACTAAATACGGAAATACCCTATCGGATTCAATATACCTTAAGGTTCCGAGCGGCCGGGTGTGGCAAATAGATGTAATGAGAGACGAGGGTGAGGTATCATTACACAAACGTTGGACTCAATTTGCTGCGCACTACGCGCTCGAGTTTGGAGACATGCTAGTGTTTACGCACGGAGGCAACTCAACTTTTTCTGTGGTTATATTCGATAAGAGCGCCACAGAGATAGACTATCCATCTGAAACCATCCGCGGTCAGGAGCTCGTCGCATCGCCTAAGACTGAACCCTTCAACGAGGGTGACATTTATTTTGTTAGTGAAACTGAATCCGGCGATAATGTGCATCAATCAAAGAGAAAGAGGGCTGAGGAGTCAATTGAAGAGTCACATCATTCCATGCCTGAGATTTTTATGACCATGAAAACACTTACTTCCACGGATAAAACCAGAGCCCTTGCAAGAGCGAGTTCTCTCAAGACGAAGAACCCCAATTTCATGGTTCTCATGCAGCCATCCTACGTTCGCAAGTACTGCAAAGCGGTAAACATTTATGTTTTATTAATCTCTCATTGAAGTGCACTGTTGTAATTGTTGATAAATTTTATAATGTTCTGTTTTTTTTGTTAGTATGTACCGATAACTTTTGGTAGTAAGTACCTCACTCGGAGATCTTATGATGTGATCCTCGGGACTTCAGACGGGAGGACATGGTCTGTCAAGTATGTATATACAGTATGCAATAAAAGGAAAATGCAGTATGTAATAAGCGGTGGTTGGAAGTCGTTTGTGAAGGACAACAGTTTGGTAGTTGGCGATGTTTGCGTGTTCGAGCTAAAAGAAAAATCTACTGAACAACTCTCATTCGAAGTTGTGATTTCTCGGTTCACTGCAGATAAAGCCAAACTCGAGGAAAATAAGGTACATTTTATGTCAATTTTGATCCTCCTTTTCTTGAAATCGTTATATTGGTAATTGATTCGACTCTATGACTACGAAACTTTAGGAGATCGAAGTGTATGTTTCTTCTGACAGCTGCGATGGTCTTTCACTAAACAGAAGGAAAGGAGTTAAAGGTGATTAAACCCGATGAATTAAGTCTATTTCAAGAAATGGTTGTTTCTTTGAACATTAATCGTCTGATTTTGCTACAGCAAAGTTTGATCGCAACGAACATGGCCGTGGACAGGTTATTAAACTGCTTTCGGGCTCGGAGGTCCCACGAGCGCTCAAAGAAGCCGATAAATTCGCAACGAAAAATCCAAGTTTCATTCTTTTCATGTCCCCTGGCAATACGGGTAAATCTACCGTGGTAAGTTCATAACTAAGCCTGTTACATTATAGATTTGATTTCATTCTCATTATTTGTTACATTAAAATGTGTATGTAGAGTGTACCATTACGATTTGTGAATAAATACCTCAAGAGTGCAGTGTTTGAGACGACCAGTTGTGATCAAGAATGCGAGGGGAAGAAAAAAGTTAAGGTGAAGCTTCAGGTAGGAGATAGATTATGGAATGTGAATTTGTTATCGTATCCGTCCGGATCGAGCAAGTTTTGTCGAGGTTGGGTTGTGTTTGCTAAGGGGAATAATCTTGGACTGGGTGATGCTTGTGTGTTTGAGTTGATCAACCTCAACAATGTTGTTTTGAAAGTCACCATTTTCAGATGTACTTGATCAACTGTCCAATTTGTTTGTGTTCGACGAAATGTCTGAAAGAGACTTGTTATCGGGTTTGAGTTGTGTATTTGGATTTTTTTTATGTTCACCCACTAGTTTCAGCATGTGGGTTTCTTAATTTCCTGTCAAAGTTCATGGCTTTTCTTAGCGTCCAAACAGTTTTTACCAATTGTTCTAAAAATGGCTCCAATTTTAGAATACCGACCCAATTTTACATAATCTGACAGCTTAAGCCTGCTAGCCATGTTTATTATTTTTGACAGACTTGAATATAAGGAATATTAAAATTTTAAATTATTTATATTTTAATTGTGTATATGATAATTTATTTGTTAAAAACTAAAAAGAGAAATATAACTCTGATTATTCTTAATTAGTCTTTGATTAATAGTACTTTAACATTTATTTATGAGAACGCTGATTTTACAGGCAAATCTTGGATCATTGGAGGATTTCTTGTTATGGATTTTTTAAATGTTTTGTTGTCATTGATTGGATGTGACAAAAACAGTTTTTAGTGGGTCAAATTGATTTTGTAGAATCTTGTTTACTGCAGAATTAGGACCCAGTATCTTCAACCTTTGATTGCATTTGTTATTTTAGGACACAGTGCCGGATCTTCATTTTATGGACTTGTTTGTTTTTGTGTCCCTATTTTCTTTATGTCATTACTTAGCATCACTTCCTAGTATTTTCTTCACTTTATAGCTTCAAACGACGTCGTAGTGGTACCTGGTACGGGTCTAATCTAGTTTGTTTTCTGTCAAATATTAGTAGCACATGCCTTGCGACTTGCGAATCATGGTTTATGACGTAGAAAAGTAATTGAACTTTGAGTTCCGATGAAACTCGTCAAACAGTTACTACCGTACGTTATAATTGAATTTGAGATCAAGATTTAACTTGTTGATAAATGAATCAAATCCTACATAGTGATTGTCGACAAAAATTATAATCGATGATGGTGGTTTCAAACGAAGAAGGACCCATAATGCCATCATGACATCATCAACCCCATAATATTTAGTTTAAGGGAAATCACAGATATGTATCATTTACCAAACATTATTTATATATGAGGTCACTTAACTAAAAAGTGGTTTATAAGTTTACTTGTGTATTTGTTACTTCATTTAGCATTATTTTCAATCAAATTTTCAAGTATGTATGTTTTTCAGAACTGAGTCTCGTCGTCATTTAGCGTCAACATGTTCGATCCAATTGAAGCATATTTTTTCTTATTTGATCCTTCTGCTCAATGAATATTGATTATCCTTCATTGCCTCGAGAAATCAGCCATGGAGGCGGGAGTGATGGTTTCTCATTCTCAGCCATCTCCTCATATCCAAGTTACCGGTGATTCAAACTTAAGATGAGCTGAAGAAAATTGACATCCATTCAAAACGGTCAAGTATGTCGAGTTTGGATGGTTATGTGTTTCAAAATCAGGTGAATCAGACTGACGAGATTTTCAGCGAGACGAGCTCAAGAACAAATTGAACTTGAGTCAAACCTTAACTAATGCATTGTGAAAATTATCCAAATATAAGGCGTAGATCAAATGAAGATTACTAGAATATTGTTTATAAAAAAGAACACTTTAGTATACTTAATTATGTTCGTTTCACATTTTGTTGTTCTAACTAATCTTTTCGCACTTTACAACACCTAACTATGTATTTTGGGACATTTTAAGCTAAATTTTGTCCAAAATAACATAGTTAAGTGTAGTAAATAGTCCCAACATATAAGTTAGGTATCAAAAAAGAAAATAATAATAATTAGGATGATAAAGTGTCAATCAACTATAGTTATATGCAATTAAGCGTCTTTTTTCCTAATGTTTTACAACTATATGCAATACGAGTTAGGTATCAAACAAGTAAAAAATACATTAAACAACTTAAATAAAATTGAACTGAACTTAAACTGATTGGTTCAAAACCATACCAAACCATATTTCTTTACTTTTAATTTTCTTGAAGTCAACCAGGTCGTTTTAGTGCCACCATCAACATCATGCGGCAGTGACTTTTATTTTGTCCATTAATAATAAGGTGATCATAATTTTTACTAATCAATTTAAAAATTGACAGATAATTAGGCCCCATCTCATTTCATTTCAAAATTATGCATTTAGTTTCCGAATATAATTTAATTTTGCAGGGCCAGAGAAGTTGGAAATCGGGACGTCAACATTTTAGGCTCCTTTTTGGGGCTTGTTCGCTGTTTAGCTTTCACGTTTGAGAATAATTGTGGTGGAGCATATCAGCATAATTTGAGTTATCAAATATATTACCTAAATTTTTTTTTAATTCGTACCCACTTGAAAGTTATTTTTTTCACCATTACTAAAACCGTTAGTTTTTATATATTTTTATTCTTAAAATTTTGAAAAATGACTAAAATATCCTTCTAATAATGGTGAGAAAAAAATAAATTTTATGTGACATGCGAAATTTATAAAAAAATATAACATATTTAATGACTCAAACTATTCAACTACACCAAAGACTAACTCGAATTTATGACTATATTTTTTAAGTATAGATTACACATAATGTACTTTAGGATTCAATAATCAATCTCATTCTATACATTCAATGAATCGCCACTTATTGTAATGATTTAAGCTTTTGATTTAATACACCTGATTTACAATAATTTTCCCAAAATACCCAAGCCATCTTTTAGTGACAAAAAAAAGTGTTGTTTAGTTTCATGCAAATGTGAATGTGGTCGCTCTAACACTGCTTTGAGAATATCATGATACACATTCGTTGAATCAGTCATTTATTGTATTGGTTCAAAGTTTAAAATTAATACACGACACATACCGAAAATAGTTAAGGCATCTTTTAGAGAACAAAAATACGTTAATCAATTTGGTGTAAATATGGGCTAAGATGAGCGAGACATGTCCTTCAAACTATAGCACTGCCTAATGTGCGCCACTGGGTCGGTTCAAGCTGTTGTATACGCTTTGTTTTCTAAAAAAGATTGGTCCCAATGGAAACTAGGATTAGGATGCAAAACAATTCGACACGGATTTGATATTACAATCCAGTCGAAATGTGAAGAGATTTGTTCAAAGATTTGGCCGGGGCAAGAGTGTTACGGACCAACTTGACTAGAAGTTCAAGCTGATGGTTTTTTTATTTGAAAAGAAGAGATTTGAGGGTTTCATTAGGAGTTACACGGTTATGATAGTTTGAGAAATATATAAGAAATAATTTGATGGAAATATACTCTTGCATATCTTGGGGTTCGAATTCGTGTCTAGATGATACGAGTAAGTTATGCACAATTCCATTGTGTGAAGCCTGACTCAATATGTATGATCCACTTTGCATGGTATTAGAGACTTATTTTTCATGTTATGACCTCCATGTAGTAAGATATCCGAGCGTTGAAGTAAATGCATGCACATCCCCGCGGCTACAAGTATGATAGGGAGAAGTTAAAATCACATGAAATGAAATTGAAATGAATGAGTCATATATAAAGAGAATAGTCACACCCAACTAATAAGGTTGTCATTTTAGTTGGGAAGTCATATATGATGTATATGACCAATTTCACATGGTATTAGAGTGGTTGATATGTATATGACCAATTTTACATGATATTAAAGCGGTTGATTTGTGCATGTGTTTGTAGAGTTCTTGTGCTTACGCTCTTAAGTGAATTTCGGTGCACATGAAAAGTCCAGTTCTTATGAAAGTTAGTGAAGACTTACCATTTTTTGCGTGTAGAAAGCAACACGTGAGGAAAGTGTTGAAGTAAAAGACACATGCATTTGAGTGTATAGAGAATAAGTTTTACACATGTAAGCGTGAGAGAAAAATTGAATCTGAAGAGTTGTATGTAAGAAGTAGAGTCACACCTAACTAATAAATTTGACAGTTAAGTCGTGAAGCACGATTCAATGTAAAATACCCAATTGACATCAGCATGACACCATACCCCCTTCTTCATGTGAAATCATCATTGTTAGTCGTGCTTGTCGCCGACTACTAGACTCTTTCTCCTTAGTCACTAGTGGCCACAGAAGACGCTGAGATAGATTTATATTCCACATCGGAAGAGTACTTAGAATAAAGAGGATTTATATATACCTTGGACCATAAATCTAATAGACTACTATTTTTGGTCAAATGTAGGCTATCGTGTGTGTTTGAGCTTTTTTGGGTGCTCCTCTTAGATAAGACTCAGATTTCTCCAACATTGTCTCCCATGCTCGTCAAGCCCTGATTCAAACTACTCGACCCAGACACCATATTTGGCGTCCGATCGTCCTTGCCAAACCTCGTTAGCATTTCGACCAAGCCTAGCAGTTAGATGTAGCCTACGAATGAATTTTGGACCAACCAACCCATCGCTGAAATAAGCTTTTTTTATTCGAACGTGAATTACACAATTTTAAGAAATAAGATGTCACGTGATCGAAAATTACCCATTTTCATTCGCTTTGACAAAATGAAAATAAATTATGCAAAAACTAATAATTAATCATGAATTCTTGGCAGTAAACGTACCAAATGCATACGTATTTTTTTCAAATGTCAAATAGTAAGCAACAAATTATTACAATGATCCCTGTTAAAATATAATAATCAACTAACATAATTATTTCGACCAAACATTATTTTATTCATGAACAAAAATAAAGAATCTTTCAATTGTAAGTGTGAAAATCAGTTGCTTTGCACTTAACTAGTGTTACGTTACATCACTTGCTTACTCGTGATGATATGCACAGTCCTCTTGATATGCGCTTGTCTATTTCAATAAATTGGTCATTTTGAATTGATGGGTACGTGTGTTTATGTGACAGTGTGATAGGAGCAAGCAACAATGGTGATAGTGGGACTCTGTGTGGGTGGGGGAAAGGTAGAGAGATGATGATGAAGACGACACAAGAGCTCAATAATGGCGAACCAGCTGCTGCTGAAAGTGATTTATCGCCTTCATCACACTTTTTCTGACTTTGCCATGAGTTGTGCCATGATTGCTCTGACCCTCTGTCTAATCAGTTTACATGACAAAAAAAAATTTGAGGACAAGCTTTTATTTTGAGGGTTTTCACTATCTTCTTGGTGTTTAAGGTTCTGTGTAATGTTTTTGTGTTGAGTGTCCTTGTGCACGTAGTTATTGAAAAATGGAATGTTCCTTCTATTTCATGAGCCATGGGGGGAGGGGAGGTTGGGCCAACCTATTGCAATTTTTGTTGGTGTCTAATTAATTATTTATTCCAATTAATTTCTAACTAATTTCCAATTAGTTCTAAAAAAATTAAAATTTCTGAGTCTGCATCATATATATAATCCAAAATAAATATTTAATCAACCAAAACTGACTTTGTAAAAGAGAATGTGTTTTTTAAAGAAAATATCATAACATTAACATAAATCACCGGATTGTTATTTTAATAACGGTTGATATTGCTCGCTTCTTTACTTTAGACCAGAGTTCGAGGCTCAGCAAATATATTTGAGTGGGTGGATTTATAGGTAGATGGATAGAGAAAGTATGTAATATTAAAAAAAAATGAATCATTTTTTAAAATTGACCAAACAATTCATGTTCCATTAAATTGATAATTTATAGACTGTTTATTACAGAAATCAATTTACACTTTTAATTAACATAGAAATGGGCCACAATTAATCCACCTAAATTTCTTAATTCCACTATCTTTTTCTGAAAAAAGAAAAACCCACAACGAAGAAATGACAGATACATAGAATGGACTTAAAGCATGCAATTACAAAATCAACTTCACACATCAAATCACATGACATGTCTTAACAACCCATCCCTTCTTTTTTCTCTTTGTCCTCCTTTTTACCATAAAAAGCACTCCCTCCCCATTATTTTCTTGTTATGCCCAACTAATTTTTCTGGAAATTATCAACCCATCAATTAAATTAAAACAATTTAAAAATTAAAACTCTTGTTCTTAAATTCCATAATATCTTGATACTATTTCTAAGTAGACACTCCCAAATCTTATCACAAAAGAAAAGAATCATATATACAGGATTATGGACCATCAAAAGAGATTATTGAAATGGACAACTGAGTTTTTTCCTACATAAATCTTTTGGGTTCAAACCATATTGTGTTTTGGTCCCACTTTTATATAAAGCTATTGGGTTTCTTCCTCATAATCATAATTTCTTTTTACTTCTTGGAATTAGGGTTTCTGTTGTTGTTGATTATGGCTATAGATTATGGTGAGGCTGTTCAAGGCATGAGGCCAGTGATAGTCATGGTGATGAGCCAAGCCTCTGCTGCTGGGATCAATGTTTTCTACAAACTAGCTGTGGCTCAAGGCATGAGCATGCGGGTTTTGGTCGCTTACAGATTTATCTTTGCCACTGCCTTCTTGGCTCCTATTGCTTTCTTCCTTGAGAGGTCTTTAATTTTCCCCATAAATGTTATTGTCATATATTATATTTTTTTATCAACAATAATCGCATATGTTGAAATTAAATGTACACAGGAAGAGCAGACCGAAACTAACATGGATGATAGTATTTCAAGGATTTCTAATTGGGCTTTTTGGGTAAGATTGATTATTTGATACTGTATTAATTTGAGTTTTTAGATGGATCGAGTTCTGATAACATACGTTCGGTTTCAGGGGATCGCTGGGCCAAAACTTGTACATAGAGAGCTTGGCCTTAACATCAACAACGTTTGCAGCAGCCATGACCAACCTCATTCCAGCTTTCACATTTATACTGGCCATCTTTTTTAGGTACAATTCTCTTCTCTTCTCCAACATTCTCTATTGATGTCATTTCACAATAAAGTTAAAAACCCAACATTTAATATTTACTATAAAGTCCAATGCTGGCTCTCTTTTTATTGCTACTTGCCAACATTTAAATAAAATACCCAACTTAGGATATGTTCAGAAAAAAATCAAATTTAATAACATGAATTTTTTTATTGACCTCGTGTCTGAATTTTTGTATTGCCATTTTATGGCTGCCAGTACGTGGCTCCCTAGTCGGGATTTCTTTCTCTTTTTTACATCAACAGTATTTTGCTGATAAAGAAAACATGTCGTGTTGCAAGATATATAAAAAATTGTGATGATGCACAGATTGGAGACATTGGGGATTCGGAATTGGGCAGGAAAGAGTAAGGTGGCCGGAACGGTGCTGGGCATCGCCGGAGCGATGGTGTTCACATTCTATGAGGGAAGAGAAGTGAAGTTGTGGTCAACGGACATAAACCTCGTCAAGGATGATACTATTCAGACACGACAACATGCGGTTGGTGATCAGATACTAGGTTCTTTTTTGGCCCTCGCCAGCTGCGTATCCTACTCCTTCTGGATGATTACTCAGGTCAATGTCTATATATTTCTTAGAGTCACTTCATATATCATCTCAATATTTACTAAAATTCAGAAATCACATTTTAGAAGTTACCCTTTTTTTGAATCCGCACTTTTATTTAAGCGTAAGCAAGAATAGAGATCTGGACCGACTATAACAATTGAGAAGATGAACAAACTAATACTCAAAACCCGACACGGAATATGCACCTGAGACAAATCATGAGCAACTATATTCGCAAACTTGTATAAAATGAAACCAAATCGCACTCGGAAATATTGGTTAGACATACATTTTTAAATGATCCGAAGTGGATAAATGAAAAATAGAATTATGGCTGCTAAATTTATTAACGACAATGCACCCCTTAGAAAACCTGCTCCGGCTTATATTCATCAACTTATTTCTTATAAACAATGTTACGTACTAGCACGTAGCCTGAAACTAACGACTTATTAATTAATACATAATGTGTCTGTCATTTCATTCAGAATCTTTAATTATTCACGAACTTGTTATTAATATCAAAAATCAAATCAAAGTCTTTTCTAAAACTGCACCCAAATTAATGAAGTTAATGTCATTTTGATATTGAAAAGAGAAAATTTTCTTTTATTTTTTTTTATCCATTTTATATGTTACACTCGTTTTTAGAAATATTGCACACGTTGCATTTCATTTTTGGTTTGAATGAATATATAATAGTTTTGTGGTTGAAAATATGTATAGGCTAAATTGGGGAAGAGGTATCCATGCTTTTTTTCGAGCACCACTATGATGTGCGGCTTTGCGTCTCTACAATCCACAATTTATGCCATATTCATGGACAGAGATTGGTCTCAATGGAAGCTTGGCTGGAATATTCGACTTTACTCCGTTGCTTATACGGTATTTCATTTTAAACCCACGTGAGAATAATATAAGTCGATAATCTTTTAGTTGTTTAGGCGAATAATACAAAATTTACACAACACTTAAGTGTGGTGTTGAATTTTTAGTTTGATTGATTTGATGTTTTGAATCAGTTTGAACTCCTTCACATTTATCTCATCTGAAGGTTTTAGAGTGTAAAATGACTCTTGATAGTGACGGGGACAAAGTTTTTTTTTAGATTAGGGTTTGAGTAATTTTATAAATAGTATTCATTCTTTACATTACATGATATATTTAGCTAGACACTATGTAAATTTAAATTATATCATAGCTTGGTAACATATTTTGAATTGATTGATTTGATGTGTTGGATAAGTACTTAATCCATTTTGTTGCCTTTGTGGAGTTTTGGGACTGTGAAGTGTTCCTCGATAATGATAGGGGCAACGGGTTTCTATATTTTGTTTATTTCATATTAGAGTTTGAGATTAATATTACAAATAATATTCACACATGTAATATTGTCAAATGACTTTGTAAATTGTATCTGTATTATGAAATCATCAACAAATATAATTTCTTCTACGTGCACACAGTCAACACATTATTAGTGAACTACGTAAATTCACGCGTGTATTTTTTGTTCTGATTTTAGTCTTGTCGTCGTATATATGTTTGCAGGGCATATTTGCCACGGGAATCATGGTAACGGTGGTGGCATGGTGCGTCCGGGAGAGAGGCCCGTTATTTACTACCATTTTCATGCCTCTCTCGCTCGTATTCGTCGCCGTGCTCGGGTCCTTGATCTTGGACGAGAAGCTATATTTGGGAAGGTACATAATTATTATACGTGTATTAAAAACTTGTCACAAATTAAAATTAAATGCAACAATTAATATTGTATTAACCATAATAATTTGGGGCATGCAGCTTCATAGGATCGGCACTGATAGTGAGTGGATTGTATTGTGTTGTATGGGGAAGAGCAAAGGAGATGAAGAGACTGAGCCAACTAGCTCCAGCTGAAGCAATAATCACTACAGTTCTTGAAATCTCTTCTTCTCCTAATTCAACCAATTCCTCTAAACACTCTCTCACTACCATCTCCATTAATTAATTGATGAGCAACAAAATTAATTTACACAGTTGCCATATCATGTATAATTAGTTTGTGGGGTTGCCACAATTTATCTTAATTAATTACGGGTTTTCTTATATATATAGTCCTTAATTAGATGAAAAACTAGTTAATTTTACTATAAAATGTGGTATGCTTAGTAGGAAGTGTTTATATATTCACATAACCTAGATCATTAATTTTGATATGTATAACTAGATTTGATCATTTTAGGTTTTGAAGTTTGAGAGAATTATTACTTTTTTATGTTTAGAAAGTTAATAATTTCGGCATTTTAATATAAGTGTGAGGCTGAAATTATTAAGGTGTCGCTTTATTGATGAGAAGAAATATTAGTTTGGTTGTTAAAGTATTACCAATTTTGGCCCTGTATTGAGAACGTGATTTTTTTTTATAATTAACTGATAAAATAAATGGAGCAACACATGGATAACTAGATTATCCTTTTATCATATCAATATTGATAATGATTATCAACGCTTGCTTGACCAATTAATTAAGCACTTTAACCTGTGTTTACTGATTCTAAATGCCCTATTTAAATATATGTGTATATTCCAAAATCCTCATTTGGGAGACCCAATTTTTTCTTGAATAAATTCATGGTTTCTTCAAACTTTCCTTCAGCTCTATATACTTAGTACTACGAATTAGATTTATGTGTCTGATCCATGAATATTAGTATTACGATATTGGGTTCTCGACCAGGCACGGTTTTGATTTTTAATGAAGCCTGAATACTACACAATATTGGGCTGGCCCATATTGAGGTAGTTCACGGCCCATAACAATATATAAGCATGGAGTAAACTTATGAAACTTTTTGCAATGGAGATCACAACATGGCGGGTTTTGGCGATTGAATTAGGAAAATGGGTTTCATTTAGTTTTGTGATATTTTGTTTCTTTATAAGAATAACGAAGAAAGGTCTTTTCGTGGTAAATTTTGTTATCTAATTTCACCTGAATTTAATAACGAGTCTTGTTAAATCTGGGAATTTTACTATCATATCTAGTTGATGTTTTGTATTAATAAGGATGACAGCGAGGTGGGTTCGAATGGGTTTTCTTCACCTCGTCCATGTACCTACACCGTGCTCGATTTTTCTTAGATTTCCTGCCCTGCCCTGTCGGGTGTAGGGAATCCTTGTTTCCAATCCCGGTCCATACTAAATTCTAGAATATTAATTGTAATTGGTATGTATTTTAAAGCGATTGTTCGCCTTGATTTTTGAAAAATTCCTACCCGCCCTGATCAGGGTTTGAATGGTTCAACAACCCTGTATGTTATTGCGTTGAAGTATTTGTAAGTATGTTTTTATGTATTGCTTCACCTCTAACATATATTGCATAGTCATTATTATACGCAACAACAAGTAGGATTGTTCACTGGGCGGCTTTTAAGTTCATCCACATTTTTTGGCCCCTTTGTGGTCGAGCAGGTCATGAACTCTATGACCTGCGGTCCACATGTTTGTTTTCTATCGGGCCACAAGTAAACCCAATCGGGTTTGCAGGTTAATCGAGTTGAACTTGCAACCCTTTCGGCCCTGAAAAAAGCCTAAAACTTGTTTCGACCATATATACATATTATGGTGATAGAACAAAGTGAGAATTGAGGGAAATGGGCTACGAAACAGGGGGTGAGAGAGATATTGCTTCTGAGTCTTCTAGGGTTAAGAGGAGGTGAGTGGAATTTAGGTTGAGTTTATAATTTGATTGGGATTTCTATGATTATTGTATAAGTTAAACTATGAGCTAGATGTGAGTGGGTCAGGTGACATGCGAGTTTAGCTTCTTCAACATGCGGCCCACGAGTCATGCAAGTTCTCGGGTGAATTAGATGACCAAACATTTTTAAACATTTCTAACAACAATAATGCTGTAAAAGGCGCTAGGCGATAGTCGAGAGCAAAAAGAGTCTTCTAAAAACTAAATAGAGATTAATCAAAAAATTTAACAGATTTAAACGAAAATTATAGAGAATAACTCGTAAACTAATCGAAAGTTTATCAATAATTAATCGAACGAAGTCAAAAAGTTTTGCAATATTAAACAACAAGCTTGACAATTAATGAGAAATAAAATAAAACATTCAAATCTCAAGTCTAGTAAATGACAAGAAATTCAAATTTACTGCGATTAACCAAACTAAGCTTTGGGTATAGTCCCACAAACTGATAATTAAAATGTGCATATGTTAAATACCCTAATAAAAACCATAAATCATTATAAATCCACTAAGACAATCCTTTAATTATTACTAGTTTATAGTATCATTTGAGCAACCCTCTTCACCACCACCAAGCAATGAAGTATGGTACTTCAAGCTATTGCCATTGGAGGAGCCTCCATCAACACCAACACCACCACCACCACCACCACCAAGCAATGCATAGTACTGCATGTTACTGCCACTGGATGATCCTACATCACCACCACCACTAAGCAGTGTAGTGTAGTACTGGAAGCTATTGCTGGTGTAGGGACCTGCACCACCACCACCTCCGCAGTACTGATAGCCATCACCAAAACCACCCTGCAGAGGGGTAGTACTGTAATTGTGATCATAAAGTCCGAGCTGAGAAGCATAGTTGTGAAAGTTATTGGTGCTCCACAGCATCATAGAGGAGCCGGATCCAGCGTCCTGACCCTGATCATGGTAGGGCAGGTATTGGAGCGTCTTCATTTTCATAGCAAGCACAGGCACATGACACAGAGCCCTCTGCTCCTCCTCCTTCCTCTTCTCCATAGCTCTCTCCAGCAACCCCTCGTCGATGTAGTCAGGCAGGCTGTGAAACCCGCCATAGCTGTTGTTCTGATTCTGATACACATTGCTCATGTCAGCCTTGATCATGTCCTCAAAACCCCCGAATGGGGAGACGGACACAGGCAGTCCTTTGGAGTTCTTCACCCTGACGGCCTCCTCCAGCTTGCCCTCCAGCACGCCCAGGAACTGCCTCAGCTGGGCCTCGGTCAGGCCCTCTACCATAATGTCACGCCCCGAATACTCCGCCCTCCAGTTCTTAACCCTCTGCTTGGCGATCTCCCGCTCCATCTTCCCCTTCCGCACCGCCAGGAAGTCCGACAGGTCGTGGCTGTGCTTGCCGCGGATGTTCCCGGCGGACCGCCGCAGGATCCGCCGGACATCGTCGGGCTCCGCCGGCCACGTCTCGGCCTTGACGGGCCCGTTGCCGTTCCTCTTGGGCTGCGGCCCGTAGATGATCGCGCACGCCTCCACGCCGCAGAGGATGGTGAACTCTTTGAGCTTCTTGAACAAGCCAGCCTTTCTTTTTTGGTACGTCGTGTTCTTGTACCTCTCCCTCGTTATGGGCACTAATGGTAGCTTTGCTCTACCCATTAACAAAATCTATATTTCCTTTGATCATCACAAATTATAAAAAACGTGTTACAATAAACAATAAACACATAATCAAATGAATATTGAAACAAACAAGCATATATATATATGAGTTTTTGTGTGTACCTTTGGATTTTGATCGGAGAAGATACAAAAAGTGGTTTATGGGTTTTGTTAAATAATAGGTTGTCTTATTATTTTTATTTTCTAAAGATTCTAAAAATATATTTTCAAAATATTGTGTAATTAATTTTGTTTCTATTTTTAAATTGGGTTGATTTGTCTTTACCGTTGGAGTGTCAAACTTACCTAATAATAATGATTCTAAGCAAGACAAATTGATATAATTCTTTTGTAATTATTTAGAGAATTAGAGAAAATTTAATTTGATTACGAGTTGTTAGATTGACATTCTAATCAATAAGATTTGGGTGGTTGTCAATTTCGTAATATCTCATGTTAATATATTTTCATTTCCCATAAATAGAGCATGTGATAGGTCAGACCAAAAATAATATATATGTTATTGATTATTATTATTACTCATTAATGAGTGTAATCACCGATTTAAATTAGCTGGTTAATTTAAATTGGTTTCACATTATTATATCATATATACATGTATGATTGGACCTACTAATAAATAATTTTAAGCCATGGCGGAATTTGAATTTTTTTTTAACACATAAATTGTATTATGAATTAGGTTTACAAACTTTTTACATCCTTAATTTATTGTTTCATCATTTAATTGCAGGCACGTGACAATTTTAAAATTGATTGACAACTGGACATTGTGAATTGAGAATTTCAGGCTTTTAACTCCCCTCATTTGTGGGATTATCAGTGTTGACGAATTTAAATTAATTAATAAAAAAAACTTTTTGTAAAAAAAAATTATCTCGTATCTCATTATTTTTTCATTCATAAACCCTGATCAATTCAAAATTTTGTCTTAAAAAACAAGCTCTTTTCTTAAGAAGGAAAAAATACTAATTATTCAAATTTTTGTACAGAGACGGTTTTTTACGTGATGTATTAAAATTTTGAAAATAATAATATGGATTTTAATAAGAATTAAGTTAGAGATGTGTTTAAAAAAATTTCACACCAGGTTATTCAGTACTAGTGTGGGCCTAGTGAAAGCCCAAGATGGAAAGTCCATTACCAGGCCCAATATTCACTGTGTGAGCTATACTACAGGGTTTAAGCTCCCGTGTCCTTCTTCTTCTTCCCCAACACCGATCATCAATTTCTGTGCACACTTCACCAATCTCCAAACTTGACCCAAACCCATTTCTCAAAACCCCTATGAAACCCTTGTCTCCCAAAACCCTCCTCCCCTTGTCATCTCCATCTTCTCCTCTATTCCTTCAAATCTCCCATTTCTCTGCTTCCCAGAACAACCCTTCCACGGTCCCTCCCCACAGACGCCACGAGGAGGACTCCTCCAGAAATGCGAGGGTCTCTGTTTGGTGGGACTTCGAGAACTGTGGCGTGCCGGCTGGAGCCGATGTCTTCAAGGTGGCCTCCAACATTTTCTCTGCCGTCAGGGCCAATGGGATCAAGGGTTCGGTCCAGATCACGGCTTTTGGGGACATGTTGCAGCTCTCCAGGTCGAACCAGGAGGCTCTCTCCGCCACCGGGGTCAGCCTCGCCCACATTCCTCGAGGTTTGTAATTTCTGTTTCAGCTGTTTTTGCTATGTTCTGGGTTTTTTTTTATGATTATGAAGAATCATTGTTCTAAACAAATGTTAGTTGCTAGTTGGGTTAGTTACAGATTTTTCAAAACCTGGGTTAGCTGAATGGGTTTTCATGAATATGCCATCACCTGTTCAAATTGATATGTAGTTATTTTGTTTATCGGGGATGGTACTTAATAGTAGTATGTTACTCCATAAAGGTTTTATTTTTTTTTCCTTTCCTTCCTCGTTCATAGAGATTTTGCCTTCCTTAACAGTGGATTTGTAGAAGGGCTCTGATGGTAACCAGTTGTGGGAAAATTTTGGTCTCTGGAGGAATTCAGGTGTCTTTCAAATTTCTCGATATAAGATGTGTAGATGAATGCGCTTGTAGTTTGCATACCAGAAGAGTACGTCAGGAGTGCCTGGTTATGGTAATTTAGTCATTGTTCTAAAAAAAGTGCTAGGTGCTAGTTGGGCGGATATGATCTCTGGGGACTAATTGGGAAGGGATTTTTAGAATGCTTGGAGAATTGAAAGAAAGAGATCAAATGCTAAGTTGTGCATAGATAGCTGATGATGATCAAAGCTGAATGGGTTTTCATATACCACCATCAGTGCTCTAAAACTCCCAATTTCTCCCTCTAGAACTCGGTAAAATCAAGTTGGTGGTGGTTCTGTTTTATCAAGGTTTCAAAGGTTGTCAAAATGTATTTTGATTTTTTACATGTGTTTTGAAACTATTCTATAATCTGTTTTTTTATAAGCTTTTGTTTTAACTTATTATGTTGTTCGAAAGTGTCCTATTTTACTAAAATATTGCTATTTTTGCCCTTCGTATGAATTATATATAATATTTATTCAATACAAAATGAGTTTTGCCGATTTCTCAAAAATCCTTATTTTTCCCCTCACTGAGTTCTCCCCAATCCCGAATTGTAGAACCTTGACCACCATGAATATGGCATCACGTGTTTAAATTGATATGTAGTTTTTTTTTGCTTATAATGGATAATTGCATGTTACTCCATAAAGGTTTTAGTTTTTTTTTCCTATCTTTCATATTGTCCATAGAGATTTTGTCTTCCTTGACAATGGACTTGAAGGGCTTGATGGTAACCAGTTGTGGGAAACATTTCGTCTCTGAAGACATTCAAATGTCTTTCAATTATTCATTATAAAATTGACTAGATGAATGCACTTTTTGTTTGCATACCAGAAGTGTACATTAGGAGTGCCTGGTTGTGGTAATTTACCATTTAGAGTTGATGTAGTTTAGTACTTGGTGAAATCCTTTTTTCAGTAAAAGGCTCAATTTTCTTCCCATTTTCTCTTTTCTGTGGTTTTCTGCTGCTGGGACTACTCCATCTCTTACTGTCTAAGTGTAAGGAGAAGAAGCAAAATCAGGCGCTAGTCGGGGGATAGGGCCTCTTTGGACTAATTAGGGATTAATAGGTGACTAATCGTAGATTAATCATACTAGTCAGGGATTTTTAGAACACTGAGCATAATTCCTAATGAAAGCAGGTGTTGGACTTCTCATTGGAATCATATAATATAACAAATTTGGTCATCTGAGGCATGGAAAAATCTGCTAATATATAAAGTAATAAAAAATCAACATCATTGACAATCTTACCAATTCTTTTGTGGGGAGCCTTCTCAAAGTATATAACATGACTATTTTCTTAAGCTAAATTGCCACTAATATGATTATTGCCTAAACACTCCTTAAACTAGTGTATTGTGTACAAATCTCGAAGTAATTCCCAATTCAACCCGAAACCATGAATGGAAAAAACTTCTCTGTTGTTCATTAGGAAGGCAAATAGAAGTGATGTTTGGACATGACTAGGTAGATATTAGTTCTATCTGTATGATTCAAATTCTGCTGATTCAAGAGAGTATATGAACTATGAAGTCATAATATGTGTGTGATGTTTCTGTAGCAATTGGTATGATTTGCATGATTTACTTATTGTTCACATATTTTTCTTATAATTAAAATTTTAAGGATGGATTCAGAACCACACATGTTTTGTTGGTACGAGTAATTGAATTTGTAATTGAGCCTCAGAGAAAGGCACTAGTTATTGATACTATAACCTACAGATGCAGGTGGAAAGAACAGCGCTGACGGATCTCTGCTCGTAGATCTTATGAATTGGGTTTCTGAAAATCCTTCACCAGCACATCTTTTTCTAATTTCCGGTGACAGAGGCTTCTCTAATATATTACACCGGTTGAGGATGAAAAACTACAACATATTGCTTGCTAATACAGACGAAGCTCCCGGTGTCCTCCACGGTGCTTCAACTATCATGTGGCAGTGGCAAGATTTGGCTACAGGGAAAAACTTTGCTGGAAAACACTTCAACCGACCACCAGATGGTCCATATGGTTCTTGGTACGGCCACTACAAGGCACCTCTGGAAGACCCTTTCACAGTCATCGAGCAACCTGCATGTTCACAGATAGAGGAGTCAGTCAAATCAAGTTCAGACTCCAAGCTTCGTCCAGTGCCAAAGACAGTATTGAAGCAGATTTCTAAGATATTAAAATCACATCCCGAAGGAATCAGTATAAGCGATCTCCGTGCAGAGTTAGTCAAACATAATGTTAGCGTGGACAGAGACTTGTATGGTCATAAAAAGTTATCTCACTTTTTTTTGTCCATGCCTCAAATCCTAAAGCTTAAGGATGAGGGTAGTGGCCGTTATATGGTACGAGGCATCGTCCAGCAACCTATCGAACCATTTGGACTTGATTCAGGCTCGTCTACAGATGCTAAAAATGGGGATCGGGATGTCACTGGTCGATCGCTGCATGGTACAGACAATTTTATTTCCGAACCTCTTGATAACAAGGTTGAAGACCAGAAGCTCGGAAATAAAGAGGCTTGTGGCAGTGGCGCGGACGAATCTATTGCTAATGCTGCTAACGGGAAGAAAATATCGTCAACCCATGAGGCGAAAATGGAAAAGCCTTCCTCAGAAGTGCAAGAGGCTTCTAAACCTAGCGAGAAAATAGTTGAATTGTTAGATGAACAATTAACTGATGGCATATCGCCTCCTATGGACAGACAAGATCCTTCACGAGATAAAATGGGTTTTTTGCAAAAAATCCGCAGATGGTGGTTTGGAGGCGAAAGTGAATCCGAAGAAAGAAGCGACGAGGAATGTATCGGTTCAGGCGATTCTCAGAAACCAAGTCACCACCACAATGATGCAAAGCGTTCTTCTGATGATGAAAACAAATGTGTAAAATCAAGAAATCCAAATGTGGCGGGAGATCATCCAGTGTCATCCTGTTCAACCAATGGATCGAGTTCTCTCTTCACGAACAAGTCAAGCCAGTCCGACTCAACCAAACAGCTAGAATGTGACAGACAGAAAATTCCTCGTGCTGTATCAGTTTCTTCGCCTACGAGCAAGCAGCCCGTGAGAAAGCCTAAGATTAAGATTCTACAGGACTGCCAGAAGCTTGTGAAGGAGATAATGAACGAGCACCCACAAGGATATGACATTGGATACTTCAGAAAGGAGTTCCATAATAGGCATGGCTATTCCTTCAATCCACAAGACCTCGGTTATGGCAATCTAGTATCTCTGTTGCAGGCACTGCCTGGAGTCAAACTAGAGTCCTATCATATCTTCCCAGCAGGCAATTCATCAGCCAAGCCAGCCGGTTATTCACCTCATACATCAAAGAGTGACAAATTCGACGCTCAATGGGAGGATTTAGGGCCGGTCGCCACCAAAACAAGCAAAAGCAACCCGAAGCCAGTGTCAAACACAGCAGTGGAAGCTCCAACGGCCAGACGGGCAGATTCTGGAGAGCCTCTCACTTTGGATGATTCCAATGTAGAAGAAGATAAATGTACTGAGACTGCAGCTATGAAGAGAGCAAAGAGGCCAAGTGGTGGGGAAGACAACTCTTTACTGCAATTTCTTGACTCATTGTACGGTAAAGAGGAAGGTGAGAGAGGCAAGGGAAGGCAAGAAGCTGTTGATGGAATGGTTGATTGCGCTGGAAATGGCTTGAAGCCATCTGATGATTCATTTTAAGTGGAGCTGAAGCATGAAACTTGCTCTGCAAATAATGAGAGGAAGCAAAAACCCATGAAGAGTTATTCATTTGTTGGTAAAAAGGAGAGAGATATTGATAAGGTATTAGGTACATGGAAGAAGGCAGGCCAGTCAGGATCAGGAATGTATAACAGCTGAAAGGTGAGGAGGGAGAAAGGAGAAAACTATTTCAGATATACATAAGTTTCAGAATAATTGATGTCATTTTCTAGCGATTAGTTTGTTGAGAAATGTGTCAAGATTTGTATTCAAGATCTCTATCATGGGAGGTCTATATTTGTGGCTTGACCTAACATTATTTGGTTGAGAGAGGTTTAATATAAGTTAGAGATTAAAGATAAGAACAAAATAGCAATTTTGATGATGACTGATACATGCTTAATAACTAAACACTTTCAATACTTGATTGAACATAATTTTAAAAGTGTGGTTTTCAACATCAATTGTTCATTTAATTTCAATTGATGACCAATTTCAATTCTTTCTAGTTTTAAATTGATGACCAATTTCAATTCTTTCTAGTTTTAAATTGATGATTATTTAATTTATATTTCTTGTGTTGGGTTGGGTGTGCCTCGGGACAAAGTTAAGAGTAGTTAAATATAACTAAAAATAATAATACTTATGCTACCTAAATAAACCATGTTTAAAATTGAAATATAAACAGTGAGTGTGGGTGGTTGGGAAATAATGGATAATCTATCTTTATCATAAAGGAGGAATCAAATTCAGAAACTTGTCTGGGTGCAGAGACTAATATTGTGACTCATCAAAAGATTCAAAATACAAATCAACACCATCTTATTATTGAGCCGCCCATAGCATATACTACTTGTTAACATTGTGGTCAATCATGGCGTCTCTTATAATTTCAAAAAGTATAATTTTTGATTGAGAAGATGGTTTTGTATTTATAGGGAGAGGCAGAGAGATAGAGAGGAGCAAAGAAAAATGGAGGAAGTGGTGATAGTGGGCGGTGGGATTGGGGGGTTGGCTACGGCGGTGGCTCTGAGGAGATATGGGATCGGAGGTCTGGTGTTGGAGAGGTCCGATGGTCTTCGAGCCTTTGGCTCGGCCTTGACGCTCTTCCCCAACGCGTGGCTCGCTCTTGACGCTCTCGGTGTCTCCCACAAGCTCACCTCCGTTTATGCCCCTTCTACCAAGTACGTATCAATTAATAAGGATCGATGACTTAAAATAAGTCATGTGTTTAAATCAATCAGTTTTTAGTTCAGTTCAGTTTTTATTAGTTTTGATTTTATAAAATTAAAATTAAACCGATGAAATTTTGATTCGATTTGATTTTTAACTGAACCAACACGTTTATGTTCAGTTTTGCTATTTTTGATTTGGTTATGTTTGGACACCCTAAAGTTTAGCATGTATTAAAGTGTTTATAAATGATGAAATTATTGGTGATTTGTTATTATTTTTATTTTACGGAAAATTCTTTCACTATTCAATTATAGTATATTTGACTTTGTCAATATGTTAATGAACATGAGGAAATGAGTGTTGCAAACTTATAATATCACGAATCATTATATGTATATTAATATGTATTTTATTTTTTTGAATTGACCCAACTACGTACCCAAACTCAACCCAAGCCCTACACAAATATGTACCCATCCCCTAACTAACTACCTACATCCTTAAACACCTTCGAAGCATGGCGTGGTTCGAAACCTGGCTGAAGCCATGAACCGAAACAGCCTGGACCACCCACGCCAGGGCCATCTTCATATGTATATTAATATTGGTGTCTGTTTGATTTTAGGGGATATGTGACCAATGTTGAGACCGGAAGTATTCAAGAAATCAACTACACTTCTGCTGATGGGTGAGACATCAAAATCCTCTGTTTTCTAAACTTTAAATTTGAAAATTTCACTGGATAATGACTAGATTTTTCATGTGGCAGCAATAGCAAAATCGGACCCAGATCGGTGCACCGCAAAGCCTTACTAGAGGCTCTGGCTGAGGAACTGCCCCGGGACCGGATCCGATTCTCCTCCAAGCTCGTCTCCGTCGAAACACAAACCTACCAAGGCTCGACTGTTGCTGTCCTTCACATGGCGGACGATACCATTATCAGAGCCAAGGTAAGTCACCTTAATTTCTAGAACAGAGCACATATATGTATAACAACAAGTCTTATCATGGTCGATAGGGTGCCGAACTGATCACGGTTGTGTACCGAACTGATCAATTCGGTTAGGAGAAAATCAAAATCAAAATTCAAGTGTTAAAATTTAGTTTGATTTTGAGTATGCCAGGTTTTAGGTTGATTCGGCTCAATTTTAATTTAATTGAACTCCCTAATTTTTTTTACAATTTTAGCTGGATTTGACTTATTTTTGGTTGACCCAATAGATCTAGGCTCAACTAGTAAAGATCAATTCCTTAGAATGAATCAATGTCCAAATTAATTGTTTTTCAATTATATTTTTTCGGTTTTAATTTTATAAATCAAAACTGAACTGATAGGTATTTGGTTTGTTCTTTTCAGCCTTGACAGTCAGTGTTTTAAAGTTCTTGATGACTCCCTAATAGTCCGTGTTATTTTTTTGAGAAAAATACAGGCTTTGTTTTTATTTAGTATTGTATTAAGGTAATGTTACTTGAACATAAAAATATGTATTATATATTTCATTTTGTCAGGTTCTCTCTAATTTTTCAAAAGTCTTTATATGTTAGAGATCCTTAATTATGGTTGATTACAGGTACTGATAGGATGTGATGGGGTGCGATCAATTGTGTCGAAATGGCTCGGACTCGCCGAGCCTGTGAGCTCCGGCCGAGCCGCCGTGCGCGGCCTGGCCGTGTTCCCTGACGGCCACGGGCTCAGCCACGACGTCCAACAATTTGTGGGCGTTGGGAAGAGAGGCGGTTTCATCCCTCTCAGCGGTCACGAACTCTACTGCTTCTTGACCTACAAGTCACCCCCCAAAGACAAAGAGACAATGACAACGACCGACCCGAAATCAATACAAAAACAATTGACCGACAACCTCGCGAACGACCTCCCTTCCTCGTACCTCAACGTGGTCGGAAACTACGACCTCTCGACGGTCACGTGGGCCCCGCTGATGTACCGGCGCCCGTGGGACGTGATATTGGGGAAATTGAGCCAGGGAACGATAACGGTGTTGGGTGACGCGATGCACCCGATGACGCCGGATCTAGGGCAGGGCGGGTGCTCGGCCCTGGAAGACGCGGTGGCCCTCGGGCGCCGGATCGGGGAGTGTTACGTCGCGAACGGGCGGCGGGTGGTTGTGGGGCCCATGGAGGCCGCTATAGAGTGGTATGTGAAGGAGAGGAGGTGGCGCGTGGCGGGGTTGATAACAATGTCGTATATATCGGGTTGGGCTCAACAAGCCGGGTCTGGGTGGTGGAAGAGGTTTTTTAGGGATGTGATATTTTACAAGTTTTTGTTTTCGAGATTTGGGTCTTTTGTGAGGCATGATTGTGGGAAGCTCCCTGTTGCTTTGAATTCGACAAAGATGGATTGATTTTTTGGTTTTATGGGAGATTTGAGTGAGATTAGATGAAATTTGAATAATGCAATGTGTTCTATGTTCTTTGCAAAAATAATGTTATTTGAATAAATATATGGGTAAATTACATGATTATTCATGTTTATGAGTCACAAATAAATTATTATTAAAATATATTTTTGTTCATGCATGCATCTATATGTGATTTACCAAATAAATTATTATTAAAATATATTTTTGTTTATGCATGCATCTATGTGATTTACCTCTTCTTTTTCTTAAACTGCCATTAACTACGTGTTTAATTTTCTATCATTTTTTCTTCTCTTTTATTTCTACTCTTCATCTTTCTTATAGTGTACCTCACAAATGAGAAGAACACCACTTTCAAAACTATTTTGAAATTGTAGCCGGTTCTACCCTAGACGTTATAGTTCTACAACAACGACATGTGGACGCAACGAATCTAGTTGGAGGGGAGGAAAAAGTTGTCGTCATCGATTACGGGATGGCCGGTGTTTATGGTTGTTGTTGCCCTATGTGGAAGGGGCGTTTGTTGTGGAAATAAAACGATACCGGCGAATTTGTCATCACCAAATTATCTGTGGCACCTACAAAACTTGTGCATATGTTAATACCATCGACCACCCAGAAGTTTCTTGCGCAATATTATTTTGGAGTGCTGTTATTAAGAGAAGCAGAGATGTTGGAGATGACATGAGTTAAAAAGTTTGAAATTTAAATAAGGATAGAATGATTATTTCATCTCTAAAATTTAACCTAATTACAGTGGTACAACAAAATAACTTATTTGTGTAATTATGTGTCAAAATGTAAACATATTGGATAACTATCTGTTTGTGGCCGATAGTTAAGAGTAATTATCTTGCCCTAAATATATTTATTATAATTAATTATATAATTTACTTCTTTTTCTTTGAGCATTTCAATTTATTACTATTTAGTCATTAAATATGATAAATTATTCTATGCTGTTGCTTTAAATTATATGATTTTTTGACATGGCTGATGATAAAGAAAATAATTAAGATATTTTAAAACTGAACTAAAATAAAATAGCATAGCATACCATATTTTTCTTACGTTTTAATATAACATTTACATTTCACAAAATTATTATTCATTCATAATCACCATGCTATTCAATTTTTCATCTAATTATTGGCGATTATTGAAATTCCCACCTATAATATTTTATTCCAATACTAAACAAAACAATCACAAAATAAATGAGGA